>CAEGAF010170050.1:0-24486 GCA_903067075.1 Micropoecilia bifurca
TTGCAAGGCTGGGTAAGTCTAGCATTCATGGTTTTGAGGGGTCGAATGTGCCTAGGACTGATACACGGTACTCGGTGGCTAACACGATTAGCGTGGCTAACACGATTAGCGTAGCTAACACGATTAGCATGGCTAACACGATTAGCATGGCTAACACGATTACAGTTTAGTAAAAAGCCTTTACAGGTGAAATAAAATCTTTAATGTATGTCAGATACGGTACACATTGCATATTGATCTGTTCAGCTAACAAGGCTGTAGCAGACAGGCTTCAAAGTGTAGAAGTTGTATCGGTAGCCATTATGCTGAACTTTTCATAATGGATGTGTTTATTATTGACCTTTATTTTTCATTCACTAAACACAAGGAAAGCAAAGCAATAATACTTACACCAGCAGACAATCCTTTGTTCTTATTGATCCTACGATGGTTGAGCTGCAGTTTAATCTAAGCACGACTTTCTGTTTCAGATTTTGAAAATCTGTGAATTTTTGTTCCACAATCAGGATATCTGATTGTGGAACATCTGTACAGATGCTCCACTGACAGTGGAGAACCTTTTTTTTCCGAGTTCTGAAGCAAAAACTGTCTGCGGGTCTGTTGAGTCCACAATGTACATTAGCATGTTTGTGAGACTGTAACCCACGTGACAGCTGCGCTCTGACGTAAAATGGGCATTAGCCAATGAAAAGCGCCCGGTATGGTAAGGTCCATTTCCCTGCACCGAAGCAGTGGCGGTTACTGGTTACCATGGTGATTCATGTATGCAGCTAGCCTTACCCAGAGCGGGTTTAGCTAGTCCTGTTCAGGCCGCGATCATAAACCAATGTTTTTTGTCAATGATTGTCACACAATATTTAAAATATATCATTATTTTCGTCATAAATACCTTTTGCCTTCGTCGAGGGGCTGCGAGTAACAAGATCCATTTTATAATCTGCGGTTCAACTTCTCTTCTTTCTTTTGATTGCCGTTAAGCTGTCGTTGCGCTAACAACTAAATAGGAAGTTTGTGCTACAAAATAAAAGCATCGCAACTCAAACAGGAAGTTAAAACTAAGTATAAGGGTTTATGTCAGATCAAGTCAGTTTAAGTCATTGTAGTCAACTTTTACCAGATACTGGAGAATGTTCTTATATTTAATATTGACCTGTTTTCATGTTTGTTCTCTATAAACACTGAATTATTTCCTCAAAATCCTTGAATGGAGTGATGAAGGTTTTCAGTTAAGAACAGGGGTTTGCAAATGTGTTTAGGCTGTTTGAGCTTTTAATAAAGAATAGAAAATCAACAAAGTAAAAAAAATTAGACTAAATCTTTAGCCACAAAATGAAGAGAACAAGGTAATTTGTGTATTTTTAACTTGATATATTAATTAGAAA
This sequence comes from Micropoecilia bifurca, assembly GCA_903067075.1. NCBI lineage: Eukaryota > Metazoa > Chordata > Actinopteri > Cyprinodontiformes > Poeciliidae > Micropoecilia > Micropoecilia bifurca. The sequence continues at coordinate 1,383 of CAEGAF010170050.1, forward strand.
ACAAATTAGTAAAAAAAATAATAATAATGTTTGCTTACCTTCCTGTGCAGATTCTTCGGTCTCTTCCTGTTGCTTGGTCTCCATCACTGGTGATAAAAAATAGTCCAATGAAGGGGAAAAAAAATAACATCCCCTCTTTTGTAAAAACGGTGTGTATTTGAATTGCTTACCTGTTTTTGACATCTTGCTCTTCTGTTTAATCTTAGCTTTATGAAATAAAAATCATATTAATATTTTCAATATTTTCATCAATGGATTTAAATAATTTCACTGCTGTCTGGCAGTAAGTGCATGAATGCTGAGACGTTCATATTTTCTGGATACCTTTCAGAAGAGGAGCTAATCTTCGGATTCTCTTGGATTTTGGTTCCAGAGCCGGAAATCTCGGAAGAGCTGGACCAAACATCAGAGCGTATTGAAGTAATTATGCCAACACAATACATATATAACAGTGTTTGATATTACCTTGTCTTCTTGGCTTTTCATCTGTCTTCTTCACAGCTTCCTGTTCTTAAATTAAAACACAAACAAATGAACAGGAATAAAGTATTTTCAACATATTTTTCAATGCATCATAATTCCTTAAAGTTCTAAACTTTTATAAGTTGGAAAACTATTATTTCTGTTGTACTTGGAAAGATTTGGTTGTTCATTAAAACAAAAAGGTTATATTTTTTTAGAATTACCTTTTTTCCGTCGCACAGCCGACACCCTCCTGGGAGCATCTAACAGATAAACACTCAATTATAATCCTAAACATTTCAAAAATAGAGGTCATGAATTCTGATTTGTAAATATATTCATGCTTCTTGAACTTTTCAATATTTTGTTATTAAACAACCACTAATTTCAATGTATTTTATTTTCTGCCTTGTTCATTTCTTTATTCTCTTTGTTCTATTTTTCCATTTTATTTTAGTTCATTTATTCTCGTTGTTTGTGTTTGGATTTGTTTTGTTGGATTACTATTTCTTTCTGTTTATTGTTTAGGTTTCTTTCTCCTTCCATTCTCTTTTCTTTGTTGATTTTTCACCTCATCTTCAGTCCATTCGGCTGCATCCACTCACCTATGATTAGCTCGTCTGTCTCCTTTGTCATTTTTCTACTGGGTAGCTGAGTTCTTCAGTTCTCATCAGATGAGTTTCAGTAACAAATGTGCACAAAACTTTGATTTCTCAGTAATTCCCCCCACCCCCCAAAAACCACGATTTTGCAATTGCAGTGTTTCCATTATATAAAAAATGTGATTAAAATCACTAAGTTTGTTCATGCGATGGGTCATTTACAAAGATCCTAGTACCACTTCTTGTCTTCTTCTTCATTTTTTCCACCAGTAGCAACATCAGGTTATTGATCATGTGACTTGTGTGATGTGAAAAAAGTGTTTGCATTGCAGTTTTGCAAAAAACACTAATTTTGATCCAGCTGAAAGACGATGCATAAAAATCTTTTATTGAAAAATTGTTGTTTCCATTAAGCAAATATATTTTTGTAATTCCAATCTGCTTAATTTCATGGTCAATGGAGATTCAGCTGTTGTTTCCCACTGACTCTTTCTGTTGCATTTTGTTTCCTCTATATTTTTCTCATCATCTCATGTTATTTTCTCATAACTTTAATAGTAGTCCCATTCTACTGTCTGCCTTTTTGTCCAGCTACAAATTTATACTCCACTTTGGGGAATTCAAAGTGCAAGAGGTACAAATACTTTTTCCAAGGCGCTGCACAGATAAACAGGATACTCCTCTTCACTTGTGGTTAAATTCAGCTGCTCAAGTTTAAACTGAGAAAATCAAAGATGCGTTTTTCCACAGGGTGTCGGTTTTGTATATGAATTAACCATGAATACAAACAAACCTTTTTTATCTGCAGTCTTGGTAACAGTTTCTTTCGTCTTTGCAGAGTGCATGCAGGGACACTCTGAAAATCACAAAGCACAAAAATTAAAGTTACACGAAAAGCAAATAAGGTAAAAACTCACTTCCTCAGGCTCAGTTTCTAACCTGCAGCTTGTGCTCTGGGTGTTTCCTCCTCTGGCTCAGGAACAGGTTTAATCACATCCACTGTGGCCTTTTCTTCGTCTCCATCTTCATCGTATTCCTCTTCCTTCTCTTCGGATTTGTCGGTGGATTTCTGAGGCTTAGGAACAGGATCTTCAGCTTCTTCTTCATCTTTCTCCTCGGGAGCAGCAGGCTGACTGGTCTCTGATGGGAACCAAGCCGAACACTAACACTTATAAATAAACAAACTAAAATCGTTGAGATCTTCTGTAAAATTATTTAAAATATTAATTATGTTTTAATTTGCGTCTTTTTCTCTCATTAAGTGGTTACATTGCTCTTATTTTCAAAATCTAAAATAAAGATTTGTTTGTCAAGTAATTTATAGTTCATATTTACCAGCTTCTTCCGTTTCATCTTCCTCAGTCTCGTCTTCATCACCTTCAGCCTCTTCATCATCTACTGCGGTCTTTGCTGCCTCCTCCTGGCCAGTGAGCGCTGCTGCAATGGCGGCTTCAATTATAAAGGACAAAAGTCATTAAAATAAATTAGTTAATTTTAGATACTGTAAATGATCAAATGTCTACCTATTAATTTAACGACTTTAAATAGAATAAAATTTCTATGTGCAAGTTAACTTTAAGACTGACATGACTGTGGCTGAATTCAGACTTTTAAATATCATATTTGCACATATAGCTTCATGCGCCTCTGTTACGCGTTTAATTATTTCCTTGGTTTTGTTAAACAGACTGATAAATTTCAGCCATTTATTTATATCAGTTTTCATAATTAAGGCTTACAGCCAATGAAAATATACAGCTTAGCTTCTCAGAAGAAACTATAAAAAAAAGAAAAAAACAGTTTGCATAGAGCTGCATGATGAGGAAAAGTTGAGTGGAAGAAAAAAGTACCGCAGAGCAACAGACAAAACTGCAGCACATTTAAAAGTTTAAGCCCAAAAAGGCGTGAATTTACAACATGTCTCATGCAACATCATTTTTAAAAGATATAGCAGAAAACATAAGTGAATAGAAATAAACACTTTGAAATGATTCCATAAATTTCAGTGTTTATATTTTATTGCTGTTATTTTGTGAATCTACGGTAAAACTTTTAAACATTTTGAATTAAGAAATGGAGGAAATGAAAGTTTGACCTCACCTGACAACAGGATGTCATCAAGTCCATCATCATCTTCCTCATCTTCATCACCTTCATCTTTATCATCCTCGGCTTCATCAATGTCTTCCTCAGTTCCAACCAGTGTTTCAATCACTTCTTTCTCCTCTTCATCATCGAAGCTCGTCTCAACATCGTCTTCCTCTGTTTCATCTTCATCATCACTCAGAGATTCTTCATCAAGATCTTCATCATCATCGTCATCTTCATCCCCCAACACTCCACTGTCTGAGCTGACCAAAGGGAGAATGTCCGCCTCTTCCTCTTCCTCTTCCTCTTCCTCTTCCTCCTCTGCTACTTCTTTTTCTTCCTCCTCTAACGGTTTGTCAATATCTTCTTCATCTTCATCAACATGAAGGTCGATGAGGTCATCCGTATCAAGGTCTTCATCTTCACCTTCATCTTCATCATCTGCAAACAGATCAGAGGAAGCCACAGAAATGTCGTCTGATTGGTCCAGATCATCTTCATCTTCCTCAGAAACCTTTATTTCATCATCGTCGTCATCATCATCATCGACAGGTGGTAGAGGAGAAAGATCTTCCTCATCTTCATCTTTAAGATCTTCCTCTTCATCACTAGAAACTGCTGTGTGAGGAAGATCTAGATCCAAGTCTTCCTCTCCGATGACATCATCGCTGTCTGACATCGCTGCCAGTCTGTCATCTTCATCATCTTCCTCACTGGACAGAAGTGCTGAGTCACTGATTTCTGAGGACTCCACAAACGCATCGTCACTGCTGTCATCTCCATCTTTGACATCATCGTCGTCAGGCGCGTCTTCATCACTGTCTGTGACGACAACGGGAACGTCGGCATCAGAATCAGGAGACAGAGACGCCTCTTCATCATCTGAGGTGGAAACAGGGTCAGGAGACGACGACTCCTCTTCATCAGAGGCCTCCTCTTCTTCATCATCCTCCTCTTCATGAACACCTGCAGCTTCTTCTTCATCATCCTCCTCCTCTTCATCAGCAGCTGCAGCTTCTTCATCCTCCTCTTCATCAGCAGCAGCAGCATCTGCCTTTGTTTCTTTTTCATCTTCTTCTCCTGCCTCCTCTTCATCATCCTCAGCCTCTACTGCAGCTGATGGAGGAGCTTCATCATCTTCCTCCTCTTCAGGTTCTCCATCTTCCTCCAGTTCAGCTCCTTCGTCCTCCTCCTCTACCTCTCCTTCCTCCTCCTTTTTGTCCTCCTTCTCTTGGATGTCTCCTTCCAGCTCCTCCTCCTCATCTTCTTCATATTCTAGTGCTTCTTCCTCGTCTTCCTCCCCTTCTTCAGCTTTTTCAGCTCTTACTGCTTCTTCTTCCTCTTCTTCTTCCTCTTCCTCCTCCTCCTCTGCTTCCTCATCTTCAGCAAACTCTTCTTCCTCCTTCTCTTCTTCCTCCTCCTCTACTTCAGCTTCTTCAGTGCTTACTGCTTCCTCCTCCTCATCTGCTTGTTCCTCCTCCTCTTCTTCCTCCTCCTCTTCTTCTGCTTCCTCATCTTCAGCTAACTCTTCGTCCTCCTCATATTCCTCATCATACTCGTACTCCTCCTCATCATAATCCTCTTCATATTCTTCTTCATATTCCCCTTCCTCATCATACTCCTCATACTCCTCCTCATCTTCATCCTCTTCCTCCTCCTCAGAGGCCTCTTCTTCCTCTTCCTCCTCCTCTTCCTCCCCCTCAGTGGCCTCTTCTTCCTCTTCCTCCTGCTTTGCTGCTTCTTCTGCCTTTTCTAGTTTTGTCTGAACTTGCATTCCTATAACTGTAAAAATGCATAAGGAATAATAATAATAATAATAATAATAATAATAGCAGCACCTCAGGCTGAATTTTTATGAGGATGTTGAAAGAAAATCAAGTCCATATCATGAAATTTAACTGGTATGTCATTAGAACAACAGCAACAAGTTAAACAATTTCAGAAATTTGATGGAAGTTTGTAAAATGTCTTTAATTTGGTTGCTTTTTGTATCAGTGCAGGTGTTTGAGATGATGACGTTTGTTTATTCAGATAAAATGATGAAATGCATTCAGGGAACGTACCTTTACTTCTTGGCGGTAAAAATTCTCCTAAAAAAGCAACAACAACAAAAAAAATTTTAAAGTCAAGTGAGAAACTGGACAAATGAAGTCAAACTGTAGATACTTTTTCACGTTTCATTCCAAATCTAATTAACTGAAACATTTTAGAGGGAAATATTAAGTGTCTAGTTAATAATGACCAAGGATGAAAAAGCACAACTATTAAAGGAAAGTAGAAGAAGAAGAATCTCCTGTTTTTATCTCCATTAGTTGGTTGTTATGGCAGAATCCAAACTTCACCCACCCAAAAACTCAAATACCTTTTGGTTTCTTACTCTTCACCTGACCATCCTCATCCTCATCCTCATCCAACCATCTTGGCTCTTTGAGACGGTTCATAAATAAAAGAAGCTTAGATTATGTGTGTAAAATCAGAGGTTTCCAGCCCCAATTTAACCTGCTAAATGCACAATGTCTCCAAACTTTATACTTGCTGCAATTTAAATTATGTAAACACAACAGTCAAAAACTCATCCATGGCTTACAGCCTTCTGCTGTCATGTTGTAATTGTTTTATTAACATTTTTGTGTAAATTATTTAAACTACAAGTTGTTTCACTGTATTTTCGTTGGGCAGAAACTGACATTTTTGGATCCCAGATGTGAAGGTTTTCCTGTACTTCTCCAACTATATTAGATTTTAATTTCAAGAAGCAAACCCCCATTTTAATCTTAATTTTACCACTTTTCTTCTGAAACAGACTTGAATCTGATACTAAATCTTTCTGGAAGCTAAAGCTTAGATTAGGGTGATGGCAGGGAGGCCTTTCAAACACAAAGAGAGTAAAAAAGGTCAAATATGGCGTATGACTGAGGAAGAATGACTCTGCATGAAGCTGCTGTAACACAAACCTTTTTTCCTCACTGCATACAGCGTTCCTGCAGAGGAAGGTAAAAAATATGTACATGAATACTCTCAAAATTTGATCCAAAAATAAAATCTATAATCACTCTTTCAAATATGCTTGAATAATATAAAATATGATTCCTATTTTTATTCAAATGTAATGTGTAATGTGTGTGTTGAAGAACTCAGTGTACCTTCTTCTTCGTCTGGAGCAATGAGGTTCGCAGCGAAACTGAACACGGTGCTAATAATGTTTGTTGATTCGTCGACGGCATCATTCACCACCTTCACAGGATCTGAGCCGAACTTACTGAGGCCTCCTGGTCAACACAGAGGTCAACAAGGCAAAGAACACAACGATTTTAGTTTATATTCATCAGTATTCAAACTAAACTGAATAATTTCAAACAATAAGAGTTTCTGTATGAGCAATATTTTCTTCAAGACGGTCATAGTCCCACTTTGAGGGGTTAAACTGAAAGTGGGGCATCAAGAACTTTTGAGAAATGGATCCTAAAACGTCACAGGAGGTTAGGAAAACCCATCTTCCAGTTTAACCTCCTCAGGATTCATTCCACCATAATGCTGCATAAAGAAGCATTTCAGAAATCCTTCAGATCCTCAGCCATCAGCTTTAGCCAGAAACTGCTTTGTATATAACAGGGATTTAAGAGGAGCTTGATTAGCCTAATCAGAAATCAATAATTAATGCAACTAATTGGAATCAAGCTCATCTGAAGTTCAAACATTTCAAAAACCCACAGTTTCTTTTTTCAGATCAAACTTCATTGATGGGTTTTGTGAATGTTTGAAAAAGAAAAGTTCAGGAAATAAACTACAAACATCAGAAAACAATGCAGTCGATATTCTCCTCCCTCTACGGAACATTTAAACATAATCATGACTGTACATATTATCATTCAGTAGTTTTGCAAACTTACAAACTAATGAACAGTCAATAATTACTATGCTATTATTGTAGTTGAAAAATCAGTTCCCCTCCTCACCTGTGGTGGCGCTGCACCACGAAAACCTCTAAAGACACTGAGGAACTGCCTGATTCACAAAATGATAATTAAAGTGGACTAGCATCAGATTTTAGCGGTTGTAGGATTTATTTTTCGTCTGGAAAAAGACAACAAGCCATTTCTCACGCCAGCTTTAGGGTCTAGCTGGCGTTTATTTTGGTTATATTTACCCATAATGCCTTGCGCTACAGTCGGCTTCCTTCTTTTGGAGAGGCTTTATTCTGTTTCTAAATTAAAACTCACTACCACAATAACTAGAGACTGTTCATTTCTTTGTACACAGTAAAAATGCCAGTGTTGAATTAACACCCAAAAGTGTCTATATGTGTCCAAGTCAGCTGGTGTTAAATTAACACTTTTGAAAGTGTTAAAAGTTTGACACTCTTTTTTCTTTTTTTAAATTAACATTGGTCTATATACTGAAATGGGTTTAAGAAAAGTTAAACTTTCAATTTCTGACACTGACATTTTTACTGTGTATGTGAGCAAATGCACAAAATCAGGACAGAATCAACCATTTCTCCCACTGAAGCTAAACGTCCAGAATGCAGCTAACGCACCAGAAACTGCTTGTAAATGCGTCTTCTTTTAAACAGAGACTAATCTGAGTAGCTATGTTTTGCTGTTATATGAAGCCATTAGTAGTTTTAGAAGAAGCGTTAAGCATTAAGTTAGCTGCAGGTGAGAAGTCTTGCCTCTGCGCCCTGAACTCTTTAAAACCTTCCTGATCCCAGCAGGAGGCCGATCTGGTTGGATGAAGAACAGTGAAGATGAGTAAAAACTTTTAGTGAGAAAGGAAAGAAAAAACAACATGATGGGTCCAGTTTTACATGCATCCAGTCTTTTTCTATAATAAAACTGATTATTAAACCTTTTACAAATGTTATTATAGTGTCCATTAATTTGTATCACACTGTCAGTATAAATAAAAAAAAAATGGAATAACTAACCAAATTCTTGTGAGTCTTTCTGTTACAGATGAATGACGGGAAATTTTCAGTGGTAGAGTTAGAATATGTTATAATATGGTTATTCAAATAATGTTATTTGAATAATATTATTCAGTTATAATGAGAGACACAACCTAATTAGATAAAATTGAGGAAGATTTTCCAGGTAAATTTTTCCTGAAGTTTTTCCCTGAAGTTAGCGACAATTAAGGATACTTTATAAAGCATACAATAAAAACTAAAAGAAAATATGTATTTCTTCCTTTATACCCAAATAAAATACATTTTCAGGTAATTCCAAAAATAAGTGCTCATAACTAAATACAATAATTGTAAAGTGGTTTTATCCAGTTTTTAAAATTGCTTTAATCTAACCTGAAGTGCAAAACAACAGTTTACAACAGTTTCTATATAAAGGTGAAGTCAAACTGGAAACAAAAATAAGTGAATCTCTAAAATCCTAAACTTAAAATAATGGATGAACCACAGAGCATCAAATAACAAGAAATATTCAATAAGTTCAACATCATAATTGACCAAATTTTTACCATTCTTCCTTTACCTGCAATGGTCTTATAGTCAGCCACATCAAACATAATAATGAACACGCATGTCCAGGTGATGATCAGAGCCAGAACCAGGATCCAGGCCAGAGGGGAGCTGAACGTGGAGTAGAAGTCGTCTGTAAAGCTTTTCTTTGACGCCCGGAGCGTCGTGGAGCCGGACTCCCCGGACTTCCCCTCAATGACCATGGTGGTTGTCACTGACGACCGAGCTAAAGAAAAAAAACAAAACATGGTCAAATCAATGAATAAAGAACATAAAATAAAAAAAAATCTGCTCGGTCACATGAGTCTAAAAGGATAGAAAAGAATCTAGGAGTGATTTTATTCCTTGTAACAAAAGTTTGCATCGTTCTCCATGGTTTCTCCATCTTTCCTTGATTTCCTGTCAGTTTCCTGATCTTTGCTTCTCATCTGTGTCCACCCATAGTTACTCCATGTAAGTTATTCATTTTATTTATTCACATGAAAAACTCTAGTTTTTCATGTCTCTCTGTATTTGCACAGCATGACAGATTTTGCTATTGTTTTATGTTTGACTATTTTTTTAAATCCAATCTATTGTTGAAAGATTTGCAACAAACTATTAGGGTCATACTAAGAAAATAAAATAATAATAATACTGAAAATAAAATAAAAAAATACTACAAGACTGAAATCATAAGTTATGATAAGTTACTACTAAACATTCTGATAATATAATAATTTTATTCCGGTGATATTGTCTATTTTATTGAAATATTCTGACTTCATTCTCAGAATTTGATTTAACTTTATTCTGGTAATATTTCACTAAAGTCAGAGAATAGAAGTGCATCATTACCAGAATAAAGTTAAATCAAATTCCGAGAATGAAGTCAGAATATTTCAATAAAATCGACAATATCACCAGGATAAAATTATTATATTATCAGAATGTTTTTCTGTAATAACTTTATTTTCATGGTATTATGGTGAATGAACTCCTAGGTGGTTTCTTTCTTGAAAATCCTGGTTTTTCAGTATTTTACATTGTGCTTTACTTCAATTGACATGTCCTTCTAACTGTAATTTTTGTTTAGTTTTGGTTTTCTTTGGGGTTTTTTTTTAAATCTAATTAGGGGAAAAGTTAGAGGACCAAGGACTGGGCAGTTGTGGTTTCCCTGTGTTGTTTTCACCAGTTAGACATCCTTGATTTGCATTTTCGCTCCTGAAAAATGGACCATGGCTTCATGGCTGTATCCCAGTCAGGCGTTTACGCTGCTGTGTGTCTGTCAGACGAGCTGAAACCACCTGTTGACTCTCCTCAGCTCACTGCTGGCGGCGACTGCAAGCGTCTTCATTACTGCTGACTCAGAAAGCTTAGCAGCTCTGAACACAAACCACAATCCACCCTGCGCTCCCATTCCCACAGATCCAGGCTGGACACCAGCTACAGCATGCGAGGCCAGTGTTTTGTGGGAGGATGGCAGCTACGCTCCAACAATCAATAAATCAATCAATCATCAATCTTTATTTCGTGAAGAAAGCGATACAAACACATAAAAAGTATAAATAAGAAAACTGGTTGTAGAAAACACTAAACATAAAAGGTAAGATGTGTTTTATAATGAAAATGTGGAGCTAATAAAAAACAAGATGAACTCTCACTCTCAGCTGTACGATCCTGCTTCAAACATCAACACTGGACCATCAATAATACATAAAGACATAATAATTAAGACATGACACAAAAATGTAAAATATGAATCAGCCATGCAATAAGATTTAAAAAAAAAATATCTGGATGTGTCTAATGGGAGATAATTTCACTTTTTTGACCTTCCTGTCCAGCATCAGTGTCTGACCTCACAAATGTGCTTCTCGAAGAATTATCTGAAATTCCTGTGAATATTTTGCTAGACCTTGTTGAGAGATTTTCTAGAAGAGTTAAAGCTGTTATTACTGCAAAGGATGGACCAGCATCACATTAAACATGATGTTTAACATGATGCTGGGATGATATTTAACTCTGTATGTGTGAGATACGGAAGATGAGTAAGAACGTTTGTCAGTGAAATTTATAAAAAAAATACATATTACCAACATATTATTTTTATTATTCTGTTTGCTTATTGTTTACTCCCTGCTCCTCTCTTGCTGCCTCTCTCTCTCCCTCAGTCTGCCTCCCTGGTCTCTCCTCACAGCTGAACCTTGTTTACAATCAGCCATGTGTTCATGATCCAGCAATCAAGCTCCATAGAACTAAAGCTCCTTTCAGTCTCTGTTGGTTTGTTTTACCCCTGGTCTTCCAATGCATTTTACCCATCATACTACTATAATTGTATTTTTTTATTTCAATTTATCATTTTTTGTGTTCTTCTACAACCATGACACAAAATAATTTAAGACTTGCTTCATTGTGATTGTCAGGGTGACTGGTTGAGATATTGACATTTAAAGATGCTGATTGGTCTCTACATTTAGATGAAAATAAAACAGAATCATGAGTAAGTGCAACTTTATGGCCAGTCGGCTGGATGATATTTGTTTTTGCCACTGGCTCACTTATGTTACCAAAGGTTCATGCAGCGCAATAAAAATAGGAAAAAGAAACATTTAAATTTCATTCAAGGCCGTATTAAAAAAGGTCTCAAGTTTGACTTTCTTAAACCTGCAGAAACTTTACTCTTTACGCAAAGCAACAATACTCCAGTTGAACTTCACTACAGCAAAGTATTTCAAATAATATGACTTAAACCTTGTATGGTCCACAATGTAAAACCTGTGTCATTTTCCACAGACCTTCACATTTACCTCAGTCCTCTCATGCACAAGGGTTAAGCTTCTATTTGGCAAAACGAAGCTCTGGATTAAATTTTCTCTGTTATTCCTCTTCTTGAACTTTCAGAAACAGCCTTCCTGACATCAATGTTTTAGTTTTCAGATGACCTCTTAACCTGTGGCCTTATCCTGCAAGCTTGGATAAGCACCAGTTTCTGAAACCTGCTTTAAAAGGCTTGTTCAGTCATCCACACATGAATCCTGTAGTTTACAGCTGACCTGTCTCCATCTATGGTCTCTACACTCCTGCCAGGTATCTGTTAGATTCCAGCTAAGGTTGTCTGCAGAGTGTTGTCAAAGTAAGCCAGAGGAATTTTTTTTAAAATAAATGCAACAAAATGCATTGCTATGTTATAAATAAATAAAGACTAATAACTGGTTTATCTATTTATATCATTATTATTAATCTATGTGAGGAAAACCCATGCTTTAGTCTGGAATAAAATATTTGGTTTATTATTTTTTGTCAGACATTCTTTATTTTTCACGCAAAAATGTATCTATTAACTCTTTGAAACTTAAATGTTGCTTTAAAAACTTCAGATAATATTAAAAAGTTTTTGTCATGGATTATGATGAGATAAGTGGAAGAAAATTTCAGTGCATGTTAATTTCCAGATTGAGTTAAAATTTAATCAGTTATCTGGAAGTACAATTTATTAAGACCAATTTTTAAAGAAATAAAATTCAAGCTCTGTTGCTCCAAGTCTGCTTTGTCTGTCTGAAAAGTCAGTCGTTTCAGCTCCAGCTGCAAATTACAAAATTGTGCAGCAAAATCTTTAAATTTCAACTTGTAATCCAGTCGAATGAGAGCCATTATTTTTGCAGCTTTGTAACATTTATTGTAAAAATATAAATTTAAATGCTTATTGGCTCAACGTTATCCCAGGAGTCTTTGCTTTGTAGTTCATCACCAAGATCCAGTTAGTTAGTTTGTGATCATTCAGATATAATGCAATCATCTGATTAAGCAATAAAACTGGAAACTTAAAAAAAAACTGCTCATATGTTGGCATATCTGGGAGGAATTCAGAGTAAAGTTTGGCTTTAAGCTTCAAGTGAGCCTGACTTATTTTGTGCTGTGATGTGATAAAAGTGAAGAAATTTGTTTTCAGACAGGAAGCCATGTTTTGGTAATCACTCTTCTTCTCTAAAGCATGTTGTCAACACATGGCTACGTTAGCGGAACAATAAAACCTGAAAGAGTAATTAAAGAAATACTTTCATAATTTTTAATAAGAATTGATGAGTAGATTAAATATCAGCATGTAATTCTTAATTTTGGATCTCTTTTGACCATGAATAAATGTACTTAAAGGTTGGATTTTTCTTTTTTTTATGACAGTATTTTAAGGCTTATTGCACAAAATTGAGATCTGCAAACAGGAGTGAACTGTAGCTTCACAAAAAAGTTTAATTATTGACAGCGATCCATCAATCTGGTAAAGTAAGAAAAAGTAACGTCATGCAGTATCAGGTGACATGATTATGGGCGACAGCAGAGTCAGTGTTGATAGTGACTGAGTTTCATAAATGTCTCAGATCTACCAAGAGCTGCAAGCTGCTTATTAATAAACACTTTTTAAATTAAAGAGTTTAATGTACAAACATTTCTGTCATGTGGGACAAAATTGTTGAATTAAAAGTATTTACAGATCAAGAAAGTAACAATATATAAACTAAAAATAAGCAGAGGAAGTAGCCCAATGTTTTTGTTGTTGGATTGTTGATCTAAAACGTAAGGATTTTGCAAGTTTGTTGTATAAAAAGAAAGATATTTAACTTTAAAAATCTTTTTAGGCTAACTTAAGCAAATTTATTCTCAGTTATAAGAACAGAATTTGTGTCACTTTCTTTCAATTTGCCCAAGCTTAATAGATTTAGGTGCAGTAAAGTCAGCTTTTCAGTAAAAGTAAAATAAACTTGGTTCTAATTATTATAAAAATAAACATAATTTGTTGTACTTAATATTATGTTCATCAATAATTTTTCCCTGATTAAAAATATAGAGTTTAATAAACAAGTTTCTATCAGTCTTGAAGTGCAGTTGGGGCCACAAATGGCCCCCGAGCCACGATTTGGACAGACATAGTTTAATTTATTAACAACAAAACTTTTGCAAGAGTGAAGCAGAAGGTAGATGTTTAAAACAAGATCTAACTTTACCTTCAGTTGCTTCAGTCATACTTCCAGAATTAAAATCCTTCTGAAAAGGCTTCAATCCTTCAGCAGATCATGTTTCCATGAAGACAAAATATCAGGATTTTCCTCACTCCTCTGAACGATTAGATCCTAATGGGTATTCCAGAGTGAGAAACTCTTAAGCAAGACCTTTCTTTGTAAATCTGAACTTCCTTCCTTTTATCAAACGGCCAAAAAGTCCAAATATTTTCTAACGTTTGTCTTTAAAGCTACCCAAGAGGAAAAGGCTGGAGAGACAGACAGAGTGACAGAGACCAAGTTTAGCTGTCTTTGCCCTTTGGCAGGTTGGGCCTGGGACTGCAGATACAGCAAACCTCCACCCCCTCCGCCTCCTCCGCCCGGCCAGCGCAGACAGAATTAGACTGACCGCTGGGACGGCTGCACTGATCCAAGCAAAAGGCAGAAGTGAAGAGATGTAACTTCACCCCACCGGCCGCGTTGCTGCACCGTGTGACCACAAGGTGTCCAACGTGTTGGTATCTTTTAATGCAACATTTTTTCCACGGGTTTGATGGAAAACTTTAGCTGCCAGCTGAGAAACTGTGAACCCAACTGGTACTGTTGCATTGACGTGGCGTTGAGAGCCGGGGATATTTTTAGAGGGGCTTCTGCTGTTGGTATTCTGCTTCGCCTTTTAAGGCCAGAGGTGTGACCCCACTAATCACTCTGCAGCAGACCAGACCTACTCTGCTCCATGCAGGGTTGTCATCAAGTGGTGAGCACAGCAGAGCTCAGGTTGTGGAGTAGAAACTGGAAGCAAAGTGAAATGGATTTCAATGCCATCATGGTTAAGAAAATAAACAGACGGTTTAAAGGAGATATTATGTTTCCATGAACAGGTTTGGATAAATCTACTGGACATGCAAAACATGTTCACAACAATTTTATGCAGAAAATCATTCTTAGATGATGAGATCTAATTCTTAGATGATGAGATTAATCTGCTAGTTTCTGCATATTTTCAGCTCCTTTCAGAATGAGCCGTTTTTGGGCCTCTGTCACTTTAAATCCAAATAGCCTGCTGCTGCTGCTGAGCGACCTCAGTGTTTATACCTACATGTGAAAATGGCTGCAGTGGCTTAAATGAGAGAGGAAAGAGGAAGACAGTGAAAGAAAAAGAGGAAAAAAATTAAATAAAAATGAAAATGGCTGCAAAGAAATGCAACATTACTCAGCCATGCGTCTTTGAAAAGCAGAAGTGGAGCCTTCTGCACAGCCAACAAAAATGCAGCAGGTGTTTTCTGGATGGGAAGTCAACAACAAAATACTTGTCTTTTCCAGCAATCATTGACCAGCAGTAAGACCAGCTGGAGCCCGTTTGGGTTGCTAGGTGATGGCCCACGCTCAGATGGGGTTGCTAGGTAACGGCGCATTGTGACTCAACAATCTGGACGTTTTTTAAACGGCTCGCTTTCCAGACACCAAGGAAGACTTGTCTAGATATATATATCTATAAATGTCACAGAAAGAAAATGCAAAAGGAAGTTTGTGATTGTAAATTTTTCTGTCTTACGCAAAAACCAAGAAATATTATATTAGATAGTTAAGAAAAAGTGCTAATTTTTATTTTATGAAATGCAATTAAAGACCTCTTACATTCACTTTGTTGTCTCTATTGATTCAAAACATTTGGTACAAAAGACATCATCCTCATCCCTCCAGCTGTGCATCCATTGTCCTTCATCCTCCACAACCAGAGACTCAGCCTTCAGTTTTCTTCAGTAGCTTCCAGCTTCACGTTTCTTTTTCTGCAGTGTCTCTTTGTCATTAAATGAAAGGCAATAATCCAGATATCTTCTTTTCTTGGTAGTGGAGCTAAACAGTCACTCTGCTGCATCTTATTTGTTATACTCAGCTCTACCTTCCTCAGGTCCCTGGAACCAGGTCAACATGTTGGTTTTGCCCCAACACAGATTCAGGGGGAACTTAGATCTGTTGACTTCACACTGACCTATCGTGGTAAATAGTCTGGTCTAGTGGTAAATACCTTTGTCAGAAACTGATATATTCACTTTAATTATTAGGACTGATGGAAAACATAAGTCAGAAATATATTAGAAAAATAAATAGTAAATAATTTCAACATTTGGAAAAATCCATAAAAATCTGAATAACCAGAGCATAAAACCTTCTTTACAAATAAAAAAAACACAAAATTTGCAAAAAAAGAACTGATATTCATGTTATGTTGGCTTTTAAGTGTCAGTGTGAACGAGACAGATGCTACAAAGCTGATTTATCAAGATTGGATTGATTTGTGTTGTTTTTTTAACTGAACGTCTTAAGTTAAAGTAGCAGAAATTCTCCAAATAATTACTGGCAATAAAACAATCAAAATAACTGAACAGATGAGGAGAGGAATCTTTAACCCTAAGAGAAGAAAAACACACAACACAAACAGTCACAAATGAACTAATAACAGTTTCATTCCTCAAGCATTTAACAAGCAATCACTAAAAAAACATCATTTAAAGTTAAACATAAACCACTTTAAAGTAAATATCTGTGCAATGTTACGATAGTGTCGCCTCCCAGGATGAATTATATCACTGTACTAATGAAAGATTATTTAAGAACATTTAAAATGGTTCACGTACTATTGAGGATGTTTTTCCAGCCAGCATTCTGAAATAGAGAATAATAAAGACAATTATGACACAATGAAGCTTAAATAATAATTCCTATTAGAAAATCATTTCATTGTCATGACGATATGTCATCAGACCAACAAACCTTAACAGTTATCCAAGAAACAGGCGTTCCAACAACTCTTTCAATGTCAGTCATTGAGTTATTGTTGCGGTTGCATTTGAGAAGTTTCCCCCCATAAAACAGACAGTCTACAGTCAGGAGGATGTTGGGCTTCTGCACTCGTCTCCTGCTGTCGGCTACGATGAGGCTGGGATTGAAGGTGTGATGCATGACCACCAGAATGGCTTTTTTAACGTCTGAAATGGAGAAAGGAGGCCAGTGGTTTATAAATGTTGGTGCAGAAGCTGCCTGTTGCATTGACTGGATGGATTAATATCATTATCCAGTTTTACCTGGAAAGCTTCTCAATGTTTCTGAATCTGTAAACTATAATGATTAAGTGCCAGACACTCTTTCCTCAGCCGTCGTCTGTTTTGTCTCTCTTTAGCTCCGTCTCTGTCTCTTCAGTTTCCTACAGCTCTCTCCCTTCAGCTCCATTCATCTCTGTCTCTATCTTCATATTCCTTCATCTCCATCTCTCACTAATTATAGCCTAAATCTTAGGTAACTTGAGTATAAAAAGACGAAGCTGTGCCTTACCTGATATTTTGCTGAGGGTCTCGTTGATGTCGGTTCCAACGCGGGATGTGATTGGACAGAAAACCAGGAGGTAGTCACATTGTTCAAACGAGTCAACCTCCATCTGACCGATGTCTTCCAGCTTCTTAACTATGGGCTGATGAGCTCCGCTTGTTTTTCCAGACAAGACGACAAAGAATTTGTTTCCCAGAGCTGAAGATGGATGGACAAGCTTATTACTGGAATCATTACTGGGATCACAATGGAAAAAATATATATTACATCAAGTACAGATCCAAATAAATTCCAAAAAGGAGTATTTATTCTGTCCTAATTGAAGTTTTCCTTATAAAATAACAATATAGAATCAATAGAATTAAACATATTTATTTTTACAGATAGCGATTATTGTATTTATTTTGAAATAATCTCCACTCTGTTGTAGCTGTTCAGTCAAATACTTTAGTTCTTGTGAACACTTATTATGCAGAGCCACCTATTATATTTTCTCAGTGCAAGTTCATTCCTGTATATATCAAACAGGGTGTGGAATAAAAAGGATTTTATCTACTAGATAATTACACATATTTACTATCACAGCAACTTTATTGTGTTCAGTGAAGTTTATTAAATGTTTTACAGTTTGCTCAAAATCTGGAGCCATAAAACCGAGCTACTCCTTATATTGCTGAAGGAAAGAGTGTTAGATATACAGGATATATGTTGTTAGTCTCATTGTTTATATAAAAAAAAAACTTACCTGCATATTTTACTACAGACATGTCCCTGTGGAGAGATAAAGACATTAAAACTTTTATTTCACCACCACAGTTTAAAAAGTCCAAGATGAACTAAAGAAGTTCAGTTATGAACCTTTTCATTTTATCTGCTTCATTAGAGTATTTGAAATAATCCAACTCATATCTGTGTGAAACAAGGAAAACATGACGACTTAAAGATGACCACTTACTCAGTTTGTTGATACTGATGTCTCCTTCCCACCCTGTGCAAGGAAATAAAGATCCGTACCGTTTTGAATGTAACTCAGCTTGATCCTGAAGAGAAAGTGCAACTAGAGTGCAGGAAGTCGTGTTGCAGCAGGGGGACGAGTTACGGCCTGCAGATCAAAACTATGCAACAATGGCAGGTCTAACCAGGCCAACAGATAATCTGCTGATTGGGTCATGATTTTCCTGTTTCCTGTCATGATTCATTCTGCTCCTCTGTTTACAGCCCCTCCCATACCTGCTGATTGCTGAAGGATCTCACCTGTGCTGCTGCATATATAAACTCCTGCTGCGTCACAGCGTTGGAGTGTTTTCATGTCTCTATACAGTCCTGTGGGTCAAACAATCCCCAGTAAAAATGTTCTCTCTAGTCCGATGTTTCCACACCCGATAGTCCAATAGACTTGGTTTAGTTTGGGACCTAAATTGCTACATCTGTTTCATTTTCAGATGCTAAAGGTTTTCTTTATCGCTGCACTGTGTCAAACAAACCAAACCCTTTGAAAAGCCTGTATCCCGTCTCTCCTAGAACCACAGAAGAAAATCTCTGAAGGAGACACTGAGCGCAACTTCTTAAAAGAGTGGTGTCTGATTTTGGCAGTTGAAGGATTTCTCGTTTGTCTTTGGTAAGACTAACCACTTCTCTCGCAAACATTTGACTTTTGTGCTTATTTTGGTTGCATTTACCCAGAATTCCTTGCACTATAGTCCGCTTCCTGGTTTTGGAGCCTCTTTGATCCGCTTGGTGTTCACATATGCATTCAAGTTTACTTCAACCGAACCAAGACGGAGGTTTGTAAGCAGACCAGAGTTCAGCTTTTTGGTCCACGTCAGTTTGATTACATGTTCTCACCTCCACAAGTGACTCAGACGTTCTAGACAAACAGACTAGAGTTTGATAAAAGTGGACTAAGCAGGACTGGTGTGAATGCTCCCTATGTCAGTCGAGGTCCAAGTTTCTGAAAAGGATCACCTTGGAAACCAACTCCACTGGGTACCTCACCATTTCCTGATTGCACAATACTTCCTGTTTATACTTCCAGTTACTCATCAGTCTGTCTTCTTCAGTATGACCAGTAATGAGTCTTAGGTTTACTAGAATGTTTCTCTGTTAGGGCTTCTAGCCACATGTCCTCATAGAACCATTTTCTACCTGCTTACGTTTCCAAAGTTTCCTGAATAAAATCAGAATCTGGTCTTTGTGAACAATATTGTGATGGTAAATGTTAGTGATAGTGGATTTGTAATGCACTATTTCACACCACTCTGCCATCCAATAAGACTCAATGCACCTGCTGCATAGCATCTCACCTGCTGTGTGAAACCAGCAGAGCTGCCTGCTGCTCCACTCAAAACTGAAACTATTTCAGGCAGTCAGGATTTCAAACGGCTCTGGAACATTTAATCAACAGGTTTGTGAGGTGAGTTGTTAACTAAAAAAATCTTCTACATGCTTTTTTTTAAATTCAAAACTACTTACCTGTACCATATTATGTCTGTTTTTTATTGGATGCTTGTGTCAAAATGAAACAATAAATCAGTTTGGGATGATTCTGATTGTTTCAGGGTTTTAGTTGGATTGTGTTGATTCAGATATTCTGTTTTTGTTGATGTTCAGAATCATATGTATGAGTTTCTACCAACTGATAAAATGTTCACTTTTGCAACATTTTTATTTCAGTCTCTGATGTTTTAGCTGCTTTTGACCCAGGTCATGTTTTTAAATTAGGAATAACTTTCAAACATTTTACTTCATAAGACAAAATCTTTTTTTTTGGTGTCTAGTTTGCAGTAAAGTGCCAGAGTTTTGTCCATGAAGCAGTTCTGCTCTTAATGCTCAGCTGATCTTTATGTTTTGGAGTTCATGCATGATGAGCAATAACAGGTTTGGGCTGATTTCACCTGCTACAAAAGATAAAGACAACAATGTCTGCAAATCAGTGTTGAACAAGGACTCTAAGAATAAACTTACAGAAGGAGATGTATAACAACCGCAATCACATTATATAAGTATACGACCTAAAAATGACTGGTTATTGCAGATTTTTTCATAGTTTAAATGTGGCCTTGAATTTATCCAAGAAAAAGGAATATTTTGTCTATTTGAATGTTATAAATATGTTTCATTCTGCAGCAGAAATGGGGAAAAAGTTTTTTGTCATTGTTGAGGGAGTGGAAACCGGAGCTCAGAGATGCCTTGTTCAGATGATTAGAGACGTCGGCCAAACTAGAGTTTCCTCTGCTGAAGAGTGCGACTACTTCCTGGTTTTCTGCCCCATCGTGTCCCGCATTGCAGCAGACATCAGTGGAGCCCTGGCCAGAGTTCCTGGTAGGATAATAATGTTTCAAAACTGGTACAATATATGCAAATAACTTACTGTCATCCATAGTTTCATTAAAGGAAGCAGGTTTTGGATAGACATTTATTTAAGTTATTTCACACATTGTGTCAAATAACAAAACGTTTATCTTTTTCTAATTGATCAGTTTTTTAATTTTTCTTGATGTTTTTCTCTATTCAGCCAATAAACCAGTGATTCTGGTCGTGTTGCATCACACCAATGATGAAAACTTGGCTTTAGCAGAAAGTAGCAGACAAGTGCATGACCTCAACGTTGTCCTGACTGTGGACTTCCTGTTTTGGAACAACGACCTCCTCCATTCTAACTGCAATGATAAATCATGGGATCAGATCCAGAATCATCTTAGACGTTCCAACCAACTGGTATATAACTATTAAACTTACTGGAAATGATCCATGCAGTAAACTGGAAGCTAAATATTGTCAATGTATTATTTGTTTCTTTCAGATTTGCTTTGGAGAATGTAAGTAGAAACTTTGTTTCTACACCACCTGTTTATGCTCTGATCTTTCTGATAAAAATATGTGTGAAATATAAACGGTTTGCTCTTTTTTTCAGGGTTGAATGTGACAACAACAAAGCTGAAGATTTTGGGTGTAATTCTCTTTATTGAGATAGTTGTGCTGGGGATTACTGTATTGGTTCGTAAAAACAACCAGGTGGAGTGTTGATCTCCAGAAACCTTCAGATACAGATGTTTGGATATTTATTCACATTTGTTCTATATAATTATAGAACAAGGTATAATTATAAACACAGAGTAAGAGGTAATTAACATGTTTATTGTTAAATGTTTTAGGGCAACTCTGAGCATGTTTTAAATACCTTTTTTATTTCTTAAATGGGTTTATTGTCTTTGTGCTCTAAAAAAGTGCTAAAGTTTCAGATGATAAACCATTTAATGTATCAAGAAGCCTGAAAACTGTCTCTCTGCTGCTTAGGTAAAGCTTCAATAAAGGGTTTTATTGTAAATAAATGTTGCATTGTTATACATTTATGTTGCACAGAATTTTATTTCTTCTCTTTTAAATTACATAAACTGATCTGGATGTTTTTCTGAAGTTATTTCAATTAAAACATGACTGCTGTCTGGAAATCACCATCAGCGCCTCAACATTTTCATTTAAAGCTGAAAATCATCATAATTAACAAAAATAAATGCTTGAAAACATGAATCTGTGTGAAATAAATCTATTTGTGTTTCTCTTAGTGAAATATGTTATTGAAATAAACTAAATATTGAATAATTTAATGTATTTAATGGGTTTGTAATGCATTAAGAAACGTTTCTTTAGGAGCTTTAATATTCCACCAAAACTCTGCAGCTGTAAAATAAAGGATAAAATTATGAGAAACTATTTTTCCAGTGTCTTTGAAAACTCTACTTCCTTTCTCTATAACTGCAGAGGAGCCCAACCCACTGATGAAGACAGCAAAGACGTTATTGGATTGAAATTAAATTTAACTTGTTTTCTTTTAAATGACATACATGGACATAGATTGGATCTGTTTATACATTGAGATAATACAATATAAATAAGCTGAATCAAAATGAAGCTCTTAGTGTCACATTTATTGAAGAATGACTCAGGTTGTAAATTTATACCTGGAAAACATAAAACTACAGGGTGTTTCTGATTAAATGTTATGTACATTTGAATAATAAAGATGTTCCTTATAATGTTCTACTTGCAAAAGTTTCCAGAATGAATCAAGAATCTAGTCCTTGCTTAGAAGAAAAAATGTGATGGTGATATTTGAATGCACTAATTGTCAGCTGTCCAATAAGATTCAGAGCTGCTGCTTTTATCTGCTCTTATCTTTAAGAAAACATGTTACACAGGATTTTAGCAGCTCTGCTCTAAACTGAAACTATTTCAGTGAGTCAGGATCTTCAGCTACATTGGAAAGTTTGAACAAGAAGTTATCAGTTTATTAGGTGAGTTATTAGCAAATGAAAGTCTTCAAAATGCTTTTTTACTTCAAACTGCAAACCTGTAGAATATGATTAGTTTCCTGAGGCACAGGATGGTTATATTGAACAGACAGAATAAATCACTTTGAGATTATTCTCTTGGTTTTAGGTTAAAGTTGGATGTTGTTGACTTAAAAATTCTGTTTTCTTAATGCATCTCCTTAGAAACAAATGCAGAGGTGAACAAAAAAGAATCACTTTTACAATATTTTTAATTTTAGTTTTTCTACCTTTGGTGATTTTTTCCCAGTTCATGTTTAGACATGAGAAAGTGCTTTAAATAATTTAACCTCATCAAATAAAGATAAAATAAGTTGTTTTTTTTGTCTCATTTACAAAATCACAGTAAATTGCCAGAGTTTTGTCTATAAGGTATTTCTGCTGCTTCCCTCTGCTCAGCTGAGCTTTATGTTTTATATTTCAGGCATAACGAGCAAAAACAGGTTTGTGCTGTTTTTACCTCCTAGAAAAGAACAATGTTCAACAAACTGGAAGCCCACTTAACAAAACCAAAAAGATGATAAAATACAACAACATTCAGGAAAATCTATTAATGAGTTGACAAATATGATTGTACCTTTTACTAAAAATGACTGGTTCCTGAAGAAAAAGGAATATTTTGTCACATAAAACTTTTCTGAAGCTCCTTCAGTGTTTATGAATGTTTTAAATATGTTTCATTCTGCAGCAGAAATGGGGAAAAAGTTTTTTGTCATTGTTGAGGGAGTGGAAACCGGAGCTCAGAGATGCCTTGTTCAGATGATTAGAGACGTCGGCCAAACTAGAGTTTCCTCTGCTGAAGAGTGCGACTACTTCCTGGTTTTCTGCCCCATCGTGTCCCGC
>CAEGAF010170051.1:0-11072 GCA_903067075.1 Micropoecilia bifurca
TGTGTGTGTGTGTGTGTGTGTGTGTGTGTGTGTGTGTGTGTGTGTGTGTGTGTGTGTGTGTGTGTGTGTGATGGCTCTGTTCAGATTGATCCATCTGCAGATTACTGAGTTTGGACCTGATGTTTTTATGCTGCCCGTCCAGAGGAACCAGCAGACCTTCAAACATGCATCCAGAGGAAACGGATCGCTCTCTTGCTAATCTGGACCTGAAATGCACAGCAGCTGATTTTCAGTGTTGATCTGAGTTTTTTAACATGGAGCTTCAGGGAGGGTAATTAAAGTAATCTGTACTTATGTGGTAAAGCAGCAAAGTGTTTGATGGGAACACTTTGTGGATGATTAGGTCCTCACTCTGTGGATCGTCTGATTTGCATTTAAATGCATGAAGCTGATTCTGTTTCCTGCTGTGATATCAGAACAGACAGAGATAAGTGATTTGTGGCGCTATCTGGAGTAGTTTATTGTTTAAATTAAATTCTTTGTTTATTGGACGATTTGGAGAAGAATAAAAGTCCAAACGGCCATTTAACAAACGACGCTCCCTCTGGCTGACGCTAATGATCGTTTCTAACACGTCTGCTGAAAAGAGCGATGCTAGGAGACGTTTACAGCTACTGAGGGACATTAAGAGCTGGAAAAGAAGCAAACTGAAGATTTATCCGACCTGTTGCCTCAGGTTGACTCCAGCCAGACTAACGAAGCTGCAGAAGTTTAAATGATCCTTCTGTAGGATCTAATTCTAACAGGATTCATGGCTCCTGGTTTCTGCTTTAAGTAAAAATAAAGTGTTTTGTCTTGCATGGATAAGATGATTGAATCATTTTTCATCACAGGTAGGAAACGGGCATCTTCAAACGGAAACAAAATGGAGAAGATGGAGAAAAATATGCAAGCAAAAATAAAAATAAGTGAGAAAAAATACTTAAATAAATGACAGAGTAGAAATAACTAATTAAAAATGAGAAAATATTTGTAAAATTATAAATGTATAAAACAAAAACAGCATACATCTGTAATTGTTTTTGATTCTTATTGGTTTGGTGAAATGTGAAACAGTGAATGTGAACGGAGGTAAACGATCAGATCATCTGGGATCAGATCATCTGGGATCAGATCATCCTGGGATCAGATCATCCTGGGATCAGATTCCCGACACTCCATGGTGTCAACAACACCTAACAACTTTTACCAGCTTATTTTAAAGCAGCAATGTTTGGGCTCTTATATCCTCGTTGTCATTCCGCCGCCTCCCGACTTTCCAAACATCGCTGGCATTCCAGCATGTGTTCCCTACGCTTGTACTCGGAATTCCCATTTGTCTCCTCTGTGTAAAATAAAATGAGTGTGGAGGTTGGCCGGCTCCTGACTGCGCCTGTTCCTCTTTACAGTGATAAATGTGCTGGAATTTCTTTTCTTTCTGCTTTCATGGCTGCAACGCTTCGACTGCTGGGAAAATGTAAATATGGCTTTTGTTCAGGATCCGTCCTGCTGTAAGAAGGAAGTGAAACACAAACAGCAGCTGCAGAAAAACTTCATGCAGAAAAACCAAAGAGCCTCGTTGCTGCAGAGCAACAGCTCTGCTCTCTGCACCTTAGACATGGAGAAATAATCCATCAGCTAATTAGAAAAGTTGTGCTAAAATATGGAATTATTGTCCAGATGAATTAATTGTTCACAGAAGTTGTTAGTTTGCTGCTGTATAATGTTCATGTCTAATAATGCAGGTGGAAAAATATCTGCGATGAACGAGAAGCTTGAGGCACGTTTGTAGAGTTAGAGAAGCAAAAGCTAACAGCAATAATCTGAGTTATTTAGCCTGTCATAAGACAATAAATGTGGATGTAGTCATATTTTCACTATTTTATATATTATTTTATAAAGCTCTCATTTTCAAATTAAATATGGATCAAGAAAGCAAAATATTTAGCTTACAAACTACATATCTAAACCCAAACTAAATATTTAGTTAGCAAGCTAAATGTTTAAGTTGTTAACTAAATATTAATTTTGAAGTGAGATATGTAGTTTGCTAATTAAATATTTAATTTTGAACATGTTGAAAATATGACTTTGAAAATGAATTCCAATATTTTTTTGACAAGCTAAATAACCCAGATTATTATTGTTACTTTCTGACTGTAACTTTACAAATGAAAGCCAATAGAAGCAACTGCAGCTGAGCATCAATCTGGGAAGGTTTGTAGGACCAAAGTGTCGCCACCTCAAACTGTCAGGGATGTTTACTGACTGAAGAGCCAGGAGTCGGCCAGGAACCCGACTGTAAATGAGAATTAATTTATTAGCTCTATTTATTGTTTCTATATTTTGTTAGCATTTAGCCATTAAAGGTTGAACACACCTTTAATTTTTCTACCTTATCTCCTCCCTCACTATTCATTACTGTCCTGGTGAAAACGGTCTTGGTTTCCAGCGGAAACAACCAATGAAAGACAGATTTCCTCCATGTAAATGAGTTCATGCTCTGTTTCCCTGGGCTAGGCTCCACCCACGTCGGTGACCCGCGGGCCTCGTCCAGCCCCGGCTCGCCGTCCTCCTCCCCACACACGCCCAGCGCCCTGGGCAGCGGCGTGTCCGACCCGGTCCTGAACGGAGGCCTGTGTTCGGCCGCCTACTGCAGCTCAGCCGCAGGTAAGTCGGCCCAGACGGGAACCTGCTGCCCCACTGGAGAACATGGACATGTGTTTTTGAGATGGTAGAGAGGTTTGATCGCCGTCTCAGGAAGATGTTTGATATGGTTCCGTTTGTCACATGAAGCTTATTCACTGACGGATTCACATCTCATCTTATTCAGTGTCTGATTTACACTTTCATGGTGTTTTTGTTGTTCCTTCCGGTAACCACTAGATGTCCCAACAGAGCTGCTGTTTACAAGCCCTTAAACTTTAATACGTGATGAAGCAAAAATCTAGTCTTTAGTATTTTTTATAGAGAATTTATCAACAAATTTTTCCATGTTTGTGAAGTTGAATGAAAATTCTCACATGATTTTCCATTGATGTCAATCAACATTTTAACCAAGTTGACTGCAGGGTCTATAACTAATTAATCGCAATCATAATAGAAAATGATAGAAACCCACATATCAGTAAAATATGACAATACTTGATGATGACGTTGGTTCCTTTGTGCTGTCGCTGCAGGAACGACGCCCAGCTCCCCGGTCAGCCTCCCCAAGTCTCCCACGTTCCCGTCGGGCCGCGGCCCGTGGGCCGACGAGTGCTCCATCTGCTACGAGAACGCCGTGGACTCCGTCATCTACACCTGCGGACACATGTGTCTCTGCTACGCCTGCGGCCTCAAGCTGAAGAAGATGTCCAACGCCTGCTGTCCCATCTGCAGGAGACAGATCAAAGACATCATCAAGACGTATCGCAGCACGTAAAGCGCCTCGTCTGACCAACAGTCGGTGACGTTCAGGGACTTTGTTTTCCTCCTCTGGGATTGGAGGAAGCTTTCAGTGAGGAAGGAGCTGAACTCATCTGGCCTCGGAGCCTCTGGCTGTGATTTGTGCTGAAGCTACCGAGCCACTTTGGGGCTGAATGTGTCGACGGCTCCTCCACATGTTGACTGACGCTCTGCGTGGCGACGCTCTGCGTGGCGACGCTCTGCGTGGCGACGCTCTGCGTGGCGACGCTCGCCTGCTGCACGTCATCCTCAGTACGTCACAACTTGTGTCTGTGTGCTACTGGGCGCAGCTCGGCTGCTTTATCGTGACATTCGGTGTTAGAGACGCCCAGCGGTGCTGAGTCTCCAGTAGGAGTGTAACCTCTCTTGTACTCGTATAATCTAACGTACCTTGATGGTAGTTTTATTTCAGTCAGTAGCTCTATTGTTGTGCTATCTAGCTGCTTGCTCTGCAGTGTGGTGTGTTGCACTGAAATCAGCATTTTTTGAGACTCATCTGCTGAAACAATCTCAAACCTGCAAAATCTGCAGCTCTGATTTCTTACAGGAAACACAAACAGTCATTTGGTTACTCCTCAGGACCAGCTGCCATTTCTGAATACAAGTTTTATCTAAATTCTACCTATAAAGATCTGCCTGACACACTGTGAGTGTTGAATATGTAGAATCCTCCCATCCCAAGAGTTAAAGGATTGTTGCCATCAGCCTCCTGCCTTAACGCACAGAACCTGTTCTGTGTTCCAAAAACCCAAACGATGGAGAACCAAACGATGCTGCTGTGTGGCTCAGACGGCCACAGCTGTTCACTCAGAGGAGAAACTAAAAGCACACGAAATCTAACTATTTTTGTAGAAACCCATTTTCCTTCTTGAATATTTTAGATGTAAGATTCACTTTGTGACAGAAGTTTCATCAGCAGCAGATCCTTTACTGAAAGTTTAGTGGAAGGACGAAAGAAAAGTTCAAATTGATTATTTCTTTAAATATTTCAATGATTTATAGCCCTGAATTTTTTTAGCATATAATTTATATTTATTGTAAAAAGAAAATGTAGTAATAATTCCAAGGTTTACCAGCTCAGGAAACAAATGATCATCCATTGTGTAGAAAGTCTTAAATCTACATAAAAACAACCAACATGGAAACGTTGTGTGTTGCTGTTGATCAGATGCAGCCATGAACTCTTCCAAAAAACCTGAGACTTTTGTTGCTCTGGAGTTTTTACAGCTTTTTAGAACAAAGGATGGAAAGACGACAGCTCTGAAAATCATCCGATGACTTCAGAACGACCTTAAGATCATCTCCAAACTGTTTCATTCTGCAGAGAGAAACATTTTTCCAGCGGACAACATTTAGGGCAGCGTACGTCCCAGTGTCCAACACGGCGACGGTGCAAAGGTCAAAGAAAGGACGAAACATTGAAGGTCGTCGTCTCAGAGTCTACAGGCTGCAGTCAGCAGCTCAAGCTTCATAACAGGACAATTAAAAAAACCCTGAGTTTGTCAGCTGAAGGACAGATGTCTGGACCGACGTCCTCTGGACGGATGAGACCAACGCAGAGACGTCATGAACTCCTCTGCATTTAAACGTGTTCTGGACTCAAACTGAGGCTGACGCTCCATCCAAAATGTGACAGAAAAACGGAAGAATCCAGGTGTTACAATGACCTAGTCAAAGTCCAGACCACAGCCTGATGCAGTGCTGTAGATGAACCGAGATGTGCAGAAGTCCTGCCAGCTGTTGGATCATCTGTGTTCGTCACGCACAGCTTTTAAAATTTGGTTCACCTTTTTCTCCTCCAGACGACCGTAATGTGGTACAGGTCAAAGGTCATCTGGGACCAGAAGATTAGAAGTCCCAGCATGTAAGACGGAGGAAGTGAGAGGAAAGGCGGCGCTCTGATCGTAGCCCTATACGTTTGTAGATGCTATGTTTTGCTGCTGCTCTCCTCCGACGGTCTGGTTTGAATTCGCTTCTGCTTTAAGTGTTAACCCAACATTTGAATGTTAATTTATAAGTTTAAAGAAATGTATTCACTTAAACTGAGGAAAAAGAACCAAATTAATGTTTTTATTTTTACATTTACTCCTAAGATTTCTCCTCGTTTTCTTCTTTATTGAAACCATGAGATCAGAAATGTGTTTGTTTGTACCTGATGCTCTGGAGACGTTTGCAGTACAATCAAAACCCGATTTCAGGCGTTTGCTGTAATTTATGGTGTTTATTTAGCCGCATTAGGGACCTTCACTCCGCGCCTCTGTGTTTATAGCACTTATTATATCAGTGTATAGTAATGGAAACGTCACTTTATGAGGCTACTGATTGTAATCTTGTAAGTGTTTAGGCCAGCGTTGCTCCCTCCTTACTCTGTGCTGACCAAATCAAAAAGCTGCCCTGTGTTTGTTACTTTTTTGGAATAAATCCCCAACCTGCAGTCTGTCTGTCAGACACCGACTTGTAAATGATTTTATACTTTCAGTGTGATGCCGTTTTTCTTATCCTTCATGCACAGAACTCAAGACGCTCCTTGAATGTTATGAACCTGTAATGTAATATTTATTTGTCCATCACTGATGTGTGGACTGCTTTGGTTCATGTGTGTGTGCTTTTTTTTCCCTGCATCTATTTGATGTTTATGGAGCTCGGCTTGCTCACACAGCTGCACATTTACACTTTCTTTCTTTAAATCTCGCCGGAGATGAAACCTTCCTTTTGTTCACCCAGACTGAACATTGGGACCAAACTGATTGGACGCTGCTGGCGTTCCTGCAGGAAGCTGGAAAAACGATGTATATTCTCTGTTTGGTGACACAGAAATCTGTATTTTGTTTCTTCATTTAAAGCAGCAGTGTGAGTTGGATGATTGTGGCTAATAAACTTTCCAGATGTGTTTGAGCCAAACGTTTTGATTCATTATTAAAATACTATCAGTAGAAAGTAACATGCATTGATTTCTCTTTCATTCTGTGCTTGTAGTTTGGTGATGGTAGAGGGGAAGTGGATTAAATTATTATTTTTCATGTTTGCTAACTTTGAAAACACTTAGTGGACTTTGTGCCTTAATTTTGAAGGGATGAAGACTATGTCTCGTTTTTTAAATAACTTTATTTCAAACAAGACCAAATTAGGACATGGACAGCAAAGACCAAGATATAAACATAAATACAATAACTAAGAGCTTCATAGAATAAGATACGTCAAATTGGTGCTTCTTGGGGATTCTAGTGTTTCAACAGCAGATATCATTTGAAGTGAAGATAGCGCCCTAACATGAGCTTCCGCTAAATTCGTTGTTTTAGAGTTGGCGCCAGTAACTTTCTTTGTTAATGGTTGTCGCCACTGGCCAAACATTTTCATTGTATTCCTGTCTGTCTCTGACAGCAGGAGCTATTGGACTCCAGGGAGGCTTCAGACATCCAAGTTTTATTCCGGCTCAAGGAGAGAAAACTAACTAGAGCATTTTTATGGACTTAGTTAACATGAGTGGAGCTCATGGAGCGGCAAAGTGAGAAGGATAGAAAGAAGAGAGGAAAGAAAACCCAAAAACTGTCAACAATAAATGTAGCTTCAGCAGCTGCTCAAGGCTCTGAGTTGAATTTGATTTAAATTATCATGAGTTTTATTATTTGAGGATAAATCACATCGGCTAAACCGTTAGTGAAACAGTCACTGGGACTGATAACTATATTTTCCATTGAGGGACAGTAAATTTAACAGGGTGAAAAAGATCCTCTGACCTCTGACCCCAGCCCAGAGGGTCGTGAAGGCTCAGCTGAAGGCGCTCCTAGGTTTTCTACCTCCTTCATGTACCTGATTCAGATCGTCTCCACACAAAGGAACTGGCTGAGGATGATGAAGATGAGTTATAACAAGAAAAGAAAGAGTTTGAGCGCATTGTTCATCTGAGTATTCACAGCTCTGCTGCAGATCATCTCTCAACGTTAACATCCAACGTTATGAACTTTTTAGAAGAAAAGAGCCGCTTACAAAAGGATTTCATTCCAGATGTCAGCAGATATGGACCCTGAACTTTATTCACCTGGAACCCGCCGTCATTTACAGGCTGGGGAAACAGCTCCCCCATGTGGCAGCGTTCAGGCATTTCACCCTGTGGTGAGTTTGGATCAGGAACCAACAACCTTTACAGTCATTTTTACTTTTAGCACCGTAAAAGAAAAATTGGTAAAGTCACAAAATCAATGTGAATCTTCAAAACAATATGATTTTGTTTTTCTTAATAGTAACTAAGATATTTATATTTTTTGTTGGTTTTGGATTTTCTTCAGTGGGATATTTTAAGATATTTTTTTAAATTGCTATTGTCTAAAAATGACTATATATAAAAGCTCAATGTTGTTTACCCTTTTAGAAATCCTTTGAGGAAATGTTGTGCATCATAGCATGAAAACACCTGGGATTGCTCATTTCTTATCATTTTTGTCCAAAGTTGTCCATGCGGCTCAGAAGCTGTAGGTTCTTCTTGGAGGAATCATTTAAATTTTCTATCAAACACTATGGACTGTTAAACATTTTCTTTTGCTACTGGAATTCAAACTGTTCAGTCTATCTTCTCCTTCACATCAACTTCTCTCTTGGGTTAAGAAAATTAGCTGGAGTACCTTTAGCCTAAAGCTCATTTTTAGAGTCTTAATCAGTTTAACAGGTTTTCTCTGGACCTTCGCTGCTCATTTATTTCAATTCCTGTCCTTATGTCGGGTCTGAACTGTCCTGCAGCGTTTGGACCCATCGTTCCTCCAACACACCTGGATCTAATCAATGGTAAATGATGCAAATGAGCAGGAGACGAGTGAAAACAGCAAAGATAATACATTTAATATCGTTTATCTTTTGGGCAGATACAATGTAAACATGTAGAAGATACAAAACAAGAGAAAGACATCGAGACTCGTCAAAATGAAGCTGGAGATAAGAAACGGCCCTGTTTTCAAAAGCGAAGGTCTCGGATCGGGAAACATCCGGACTTTCAGTCCTCATGGCACGTTTTCTGAAAACAAGGAGTCGGCGAGGCTTTAACCCAACGCAGAGAAAGAAACAGAGGAAACATGGAAGAGTAGCACCTCGTTTGGTCCAACTGAAGGCCTGCAGTTGTTTGTTAGCATGGCTGGTAAACTGGTTCTCTGTCGGGGTTACAGAGCAGGATTTACGATCTGCAGGAACTTTCCGGTGGGATTTTTTGGCACTCTGTGTCCCACAGCAGGGAGGAGATGAATTCTGTTCTCTGAATGATCAGGACCTCTGAATATGCGCACACTCAACTTCACTTATCCTAATTAAACCAAGGACTCAGATGAAAACAGCCTCAGCAGCGAGATTCATTCCTCAACGCAGCCTCTTCCTCTTCCTCCTCGATCTCTTAAACTAAACCAGACAGTAAATTAAAAACCTGCAGAATCGTCCTCAGCCTTCTCTTACTAAACCTCTCCAACCAAACCTGCTCCTCTCACCACCAACACAAACTTGGTTTCATTACATGCAAAGAAACTTTCCACATCCACTTCAACACCTTCAGTTTTCCTCTGAACAAAACAAGAAAGGAGCAAAGCGAAGACAGAGACCAGCTCACAACTATTGTTTCCCAAAAACTTCCTCAAGCACTTCAGGGAGATGCAGAATCTGAAATTAAATCCGATTCAAACGCTGACCAACATGCTTTCACCTCCCGTCTCCCTGCGTCCTCCTTCACCTGGACACACCTGCTCTGAAACACACATCCTGTCAACATTCTCTGACACAACCAGGACATTTTAAGAGGAAGAGGAAACGTAGCTGTGTGGAGGAACTGTGGCGTTTCATCGAGCTGTTTCTAAATGACTGTTGGGACGTAAAGACGAATCTGGAGAGCAAAGCTGCAGGTGGATGGAAACCAACGGATCCTCACCAGGTCCACAAACGTTTCGGATGAGAGACGCTCGGATAAAAAGTCTGTTCCAGAATGATGCTGAGAGTTAGACGAGCAGCTTCAAATTATTCTCAATTCTCCATTAATTCCACTTCAGACTGAAAGAATGTCAATCACAGGAGAAACACAGGAGAACTGCACAAAGTGGGATTTTTGAAGCTTTAGAAAATATAAAATGAAAATGTAGCAATTTGCTAAAAAAAAAAAAAAGAAGCAAACATTAAATCTTCCCAAATATTCAGAATGCGGTTCATAAAACCAACACAACATGATGCTGACCTGTGTTGATATTTTAGTCTAACTTATTTATTAACCATGGATCTTCCTGACAACCATGGTGCTCAGGACATCCGGGATCCAGTCGGATCTGGGAATAATCCTGACTCATCAACACTGTTTCAGATGGAAGCTGTAACTCCGCTGGAACATGTAAATAGTTCCTGTGAAAAAACTAATCAAATAAACTGTTTATTTATGTGCAGTTTGTGTATCCAGACACTAAGGAACATTTTCCAGAACATCACTGGAAAGACTGTATGATTTACTGGGAAGCAAACCAACTGAAGTGCAACTAAACAGAATAAAAAGTTTCTCCAACGTTCAACTAGAACCCAGTTGAGCTGAGTGTGAGGTGATCAAATCCGCTTTTCAAAGAAAAAAGAGAAAATATCAAATTTTCAAGTCTTCAGGGATGTTTAAGTTGATTTTTCCAAACTGGAAATCAGAAATTTTAATGTGGTAACAAAATGCAACTGAAACAAAGTTCAGCTGGGTCTGACGTAATCCCAGAATCAGAGTTTTGACTTTAATCTTCTGAGAAAAAAGTAAGAATTTCCCTCTTTCAGTGGCCATATTCTATATAATCATGGTTAATCCCAGAAAGATTTTAACATTTTTTAACTTTTATAGTGAGGCTGCAGCTTTTCACTGCAAATTAGCAGGAATTGATCTAAAATGATCAATTTATTCCCAGCAAGTTTAAACTTTTTCCAGATTTAATCTTTTTCCAGATTTAAATTAATGTTCATAGTTAAACTAAGCTGTCCGACATGAACCTGCTAAACATTTTGCCAAATGTTCCTTTTCCAAAGTGTATTTTCTTTCCAGTTGAAAACAGAAATCATATCTGACTTAGTTGTTTTTAAACTGTAAAACTCTAAAGCTGAAAGGTTAGACATCTTCAACATTCCCCCCAGAGCTTTGAATGGTTTTAAGCTTTTCCTTTAACTCTCAGCAGCAGATTTATTCCTTAAATTGGACTTAAAGTATCCAAACTGACGGTTTTCCGCCCCTAAGGAGACAGAGAGCTGTGCGCTGACCTGTAGCACGTCGGCGCCGCCTGCTGGGGGCTAAGCGCTCAGAAAAACAACAGATCTTTCTGTTTGGTGAACATCCTGGTGGGAGATGATGGATGGAGTGGAAATGGCCAGGAGGAGGATTCGTCTCTCAGGTCTCCTGTTTGCTGCCGAGACTCTCTGGCTGACGTGAGCGAGTCGCCATCACCTACGCTCCCAATGTCACCTGCACCGTGGCGAACGGCGGGGAGGCGGTTTGAGAGCAGGGGGGGGGGGGGGGAGTTTGACAGCGAGGGGGGGGAGTTTGACAGCGAGGGGGGGGGGGGGCTGACAGCGAGGGGGGGTTTAAGCAGATACGCTCCTTTGGCTGTGAGGGAGGGAAAACAAAAACACCCAAAAAAATCAAAACTCCAGACAGGCACGAACGTGAC
>CAEGAF010170067.1:0-10215 GCA_903067075.1 Micropoecilia bifurca
ATTGTGACGTTGCTCACAAAGAACGAGGTAATTAGTCCAAGTTTGTCGTTTATTGAAAGTTTTCACTCTTTCTTGTTTAAGCACACCCGTTGCCGTGGCAACCGCCTGCGCCCTGCAAGCCGAGCAAAGATTACATTAAAAACCAACATTCAGTCGTTACCATATCAGGTTTCCAGGAAATTTATGTCTCGATTATTATTAATAAGCCTTTCATGAACACAGCGGTGGTTGAGTAGCTGATTTAAACTCCTGCTCTGCTCTCTGTCCGTCTTTGAGTCGCTTTTTTTTGTTAATGGAATCGAAACGCACTGAATTGCGCAAAACCTTGTTGAAACAATAATTACTGAGATGATTAATTTAAACATGTTTCGTTGATTTTTTTATAATTATTATTTTTTAATGAAGCTAAAAACGTTTAGGATCTTAGTGAATATTTTGTTAAACCTATAAGAAGAGGAAGTTCTGGTCTCAGCGTCCTGGCGGCGTTCAGTTTGTCACCTGCTGCCGAGATCGACTCAAAACCTTTCCGCGATCGACGTAATGAGCAGCCCTGGGCTACATGTTGAATTTTTGTTCTGCAACACCATTAAATCTGTTTATGCTGTGAAAGACTGATATATCTTTGCTAATTAGACTACAAATAATAGTGGAACTTTGCAGAAGGTGAGAAATTGGGAGGTGGAGGATTAATTATTATCTAAGAATAATTTTATTGTGAGGATAATTTCAAAACATTCCCAGATGTCAGAGATTTTGTCATTGCAGACAATTAATCAAGTTTATTTGTGTTGCACATTTCAGCAACAATGCAGTTCAAAGAGATTTACATCATAAAATCACAAATCAATCTACAATTGAGAAAAGCACCAACAAACATTACATTTTGATGCGTGCCATCATCAATACCCATCAAATATGTTAGTTATTGTTCATTTTATTTTGGCCACTGAAGACAGATATTCTCCTCTGATGCGAGACCAAAAGGACAACAACCCATGATGCAGCACGGCTTATAGTGCTTTTATTTTGAAAACCGACACGCAAAATGAAGCAGTCACGTGACCCATGCAATGCAAGGCCTTGTTTGATGCCAATCACGTGGTTTTCAGCAAGACAACAAGCCTCGAAGCGGGGCTTCATCAGACACACCCCCTTTTTACTCGGCACAAGCCTCAAAGCCTGAATTCAGATGGACCATCACTAGTGGTGATGGCCAAATGAAGCCTCGTGAAGCAATGAAGCTTCTCAGCCCATTACTTTGCCCAAAGGTTCATTACTCTGTGGTTCATTCTTTTCTCACTAGTGACATCTGCTGTTGAAAGTGTGGCAGCCTTGTTACTCTAATAGACATACTTAATATTGTCACAAAGTTTTTGTCAAACTCATGTTTAGTAACAGGAGAGTCAATTAAATCCTATTTAACTAATCTTTTTTAGTTATTAAAATCATTTGTAGCCAATCCTGGTATATGATGACTGTCAGTGGCTGTTTTCTTTTGTCATCGACTGATTTGACAATAGACATTTGTTTTAATGTATTCAGAGTGCAGAGCTTGTTGGGGCAGACAGTATTCTTTGAGTGTTGATTTGACTCCTGAAAAACAAATTCTTCAAAAATTCTCTTGTTCTTGGATTTCTTCTGACTCTTCCAGCAACTTTAAGTCTGTTTCTGCTGTGCAAGCCTGATATATCTGCAGAACAAATAGTGGAAATTTCAAAAAGGTGAGAATTTTGGAGATGAAGGGTTTAATTATTTTTATTTAAGAAAAGTATTCCCAGATGTCAGATTTTTTCTTCTTGCTGGTTCCATTTCAATCAAGTTTATTTGTGTAGCACATTTCAGCAAAAATGCAATTTCAAAGTGCTTTACATAATAAAAACTCACAAATATAAAGTCATAAGATACACCATAATCAACAAGTGAGAAAACCGTTAACAAACATTGCATTTTGATGAGTGGCATCATCAAAATCATTTACACACATGAACTATGTTGGTCAAGGTTCCTTCTATTTCAGCCACTGCGGAAGACAAATACTCTGATGTGCGATCAAATACAATAACCCATGAACCAGCATGGCTCACCGTGCTTTTACTTTGAAAACCGACATGCAAAATGAAGCAGTCACGTGATCCATGCAATGCCAGGAATCATTTTTGTCAGTCACGTGGTTTTCAGCAAGATGACACAAGCCTCAAAGCAGGGCTTCATCCGACACGCCCCCTTTTTACTCGGTACAAGCCTCGAAGCCTGGATTTCAGATGGACCATCACTAGCTGGTAGGGGTTTCTTTGCCTGTTTTCTCCTGTTTTGTGTTTAGACGGGGAGTTCAGATTTTGTACTTTTTTCAGTTCTCCTCTAGAACATGTTTTTTATTTTATGGTTAAAAGGGGGTGTTTTGTTTATTGTTTTGGCCTTGGAGGCCCGGAAGTTTAAACTTTCCCTGTGTTTTCTGCCTCCTGTGATTTAGGTTTTACCTGAACTGTAAAATAAACTATCTTCTGCTACTGACATCAACTTTTTAGATTACTAATTTTGTGTTACACCCAGTGCCAGAATTTACCGTTAGTGGTCTTGGGGAGGGGTTGTAACAATTTAGTTTGGACACAATTGGACACAATTTAGTAATTCAGCACACAGTGAGATAAATTAAACCAATGTGCTTTTCTGGAAAAAGCATCCCAAACGGGGATGATAACAACACTGAAATGAAAACAGGTTTTAAATACTCATTTTCATTTGTTTCCACTGCTTTGTTCATCTCATAAAATTCCAAGAAATTGTAAATGACCTGTATAGCACTTTATCAAGTCCAGACGATCCCAAAGTGCTTCACACATTCACCCATTGACACACACTTTCACATGCTGATGATTCCAAGCTACTAGATCAGTGGTTCTTAACCTGGGTTTGATCGAACCCCAGGGGTTCGATGAGTCAGTCTCAGGGGTTCAGCGGAGCCTCTACCGCGGAGGTAAAGACACACTTGTGTAAAGTCGTGATGACACCCCGCTTTGCCATCACTTGCAGCAGAGGGTCATGTTACATTGCTTAGCCAATCAGAGGATCACGTTAGATTGCTTAGCCAATCAGAGCTGGAGGAGCCCTGATTGGAGGAGCCCCTCTCTCAGCATGGATTTGAACTTGTGTCTTAAACTACTTCAGCAAAGCTCACAGTTTTTACCAAACTCTGTAGCTTTCGGTGTTCTTCTAAATCTGCTCCTTGGTCGCATCTTTTCGGGGTTGGTACTGCCTCTAGTGGTGTGGGGTGGTAACACAATTAATATAATTACATTACTAAATCAGAATACCACAAAGTATTTATTATTTATTATTAATTTTTCATTCTCTTAAGAATGTAGAGCAAATTAAATGATCTAAAGACTTTAAAGTGGTTCGAATTTCTCTCGATGGCCAACCTGTTGAAACTGTGGCTCATTTTAAATACCTTGGGTCATTGCTGGACAGTCAGCTCCACTTTGCTGAAAACACTGACTATATTTTGTAGAACTGTTCTCAGAGACTACCTTTTAAGAAGACTCAATGATCTAGTTGGGTCACCCCTATGTCTTGAATTTGGGTGGAAAAAACACATTTTATTTATCACTACAGATGGGTTCAGTGAATGCACATGTGAAACTGGGGGGTTTGGTACCTCAAAAAAGGTTAAGAACCATTGTACTAGATAGTAACCACTGCTACCCTGTGGCAGTCTGATAGCAGTGGCGGCGCCAAGGAGGGGGCTAGGGAGTGTTATAGCTCCCCCTGGAAATGTCATAGCACCCCCATAATATTTTAGATTTGTTGTTTTTCCCATCTGATTTAACATTACTTATATGTAGTTGTTCCTGCATTTTCATCAAAAGACACAAAATAGAAACAAATTATTATATACTGCGTAAAAAAAAAAACATCACGCAAGAGTATTTGAACATTGTCTATGCGTATTATCACTTCCGAGACATGATGCCGGCCCCCATTCACACGCAGAGCTACCCTCCCCCAATCATTCTAAGGTGTTTGTCAGCAACTGACCAATCGGCTGTCACAATCTGTCAAAAAGTGTACCTTCCTTCCTAGATGAACTGACTGTCAACACAATATCAACAGAGTTTATCATAGCAAACTAATATGTTAGTCAGCACAAAGGTAACAGGTAGTAAGCATAACATTTTTTACCATAAAGACACTTATTGATGGTCAAATCAAGCCCTGCAGCAGTTAATTAGGCAGTTAAATAAACATAAGTTAATTAAAAATAAAAAATATATATAACAATATGACCCTTTGCACATGACGTCACTCTCTCCACCACGACGGATGTCAAAATCTATGCTCTCCTGTAAAGCCTGTATAAATACGTACATGTGGTACATGTGCGTACCACATGTACGCTTTTATTTAGTTGATTTTGCAGGAAAATGGTCACAAGGTGCTGCGTGGTCAGCTGCACAAACAGACAAGGGCCAAAACCAAGTTATCATTTTATTTTAATAAGGAAAGATGCGGCGATGATTAGCAGCAGTCAATCTTAATGACTGGCAGCTCTAGGATTTAAGCACAGATTTACAGCGAACTCTTTCTACAAGGTAAGAAAATTAACGTTCATATACTTTATAAGTATGATTAGAAAGATATCAAATATGGCATTATGGTAGCGTCTAACCATAAGTAACCATGGAAACAATGCCACGTCATCATGTAGCCTAGCATGTTTGGATAAAATGATTAGCATCTTCTGTATGTTTTTAAGGTGCTCCGGTTTAAGGGGAAACACTGTTTATGACACAGCAACATAAATCATGTGGCGTGAATTCAGGAAAAGCCGGTAATTTGATCAACACGTCAGGAGGGAGGAGGTCTGGGTCGGTTTCTCAGCTAGCTGTTTCAGGCTTCTGGAAATACCACCGTCTATGAGCCTCAACCAGGTGTGTTACGTTCACAAACAAATTAGCTTGACTTGAACAAATAAGAGCCATGAATAAACACAAAAACAACTTAGGAAAACAACTTCAACCGCTCAGTTCAGTACTCCAGGTTTTCATTTCATGGCGCTTCAAATGATTAAGTGATGTAGTTGCAAACGGTCAATACTAGGGTATCTCCTTTGTCATAAATGCTGTTTAAACCTAAACAATGTAATATTATTTGTATGTATGGCTAATGGCTCAAAACTTCATGCTGACGTCTAAGCGTCAAATACACGCAAATCAATCTAATTTAAATAACAATGCTAATGCATTGTTATTCCCCTATAACTATAGGAGAAAAATATCCGTCATAGCACCCTCAGTAACATGCTTAGCTCCCCCTTAGCACCTACAGGAAAAAAATTTGGAGGAGCCACTGTCTGACAGAAGCCTGTTGGGCCCTTTGAAGTGTCTTGCCCAAGGACTCAATGACAGAAACATTCTTGGAGCTTCTGTCACAATTCATTCCCATTCATTCTCATCATGGGAATGAATTAACTCTATGGAGAAAAGTGACATGCACCCATGCCTGGATATCTTTCAGCAAACGTTACTGGTTGGGTCTCTTTGCTTATACATCACAGTGAGACACAGACATTTTTGAAATGTGAGGGTTTAGTCTCACTTCCCTACAATCACTTCATCACTTACAGACAATAAGAAAGAGAAAGTAAGAATGAAGGAAAAAAGGAATATGAATGGATGGAAAGTTCAGTCCACACTAATCCAAATATGTTTTGTGTTATTTCATTTTTAGCTTCACCTGTAAACATTTTAAGCCAATTTTAGACTTATCCAGTATATTCCAGACTGCCATAGGATTATGTCAAGGACTTTGGAATGAATGTGTGTATTCAGTGACATTTTCACACCAACCTGTATGTAGCTGCCCCTTTCCTCTTCCTCGCTCTCCCTTAGCTGAATGACATCATCATCCTCTTCATCTTCATCTAGCTCACTCTCCGTGCTCTCGCCTTTGACCTGGATGACCCTGGGTTCCTCCTCCCCCTTCAGGTGGCTGGCCAGTCGCTCAGATGAGTGGCTGCTGTCATCTGATCCCTCTTTCTGCAGGCTACATGCCAAAAAAACATGGGAAATTCTTACACTTAAAAAGCAACAATTAGGGACTTAAGAAATTGGAAGCTTGGGTTTCTAAAAGCTTTCACTGCACCTGTTAGGAGCCAAGCCTTCATCCTCCTGCATGTCATTGGTCTCTGTTAGCTCCTCCTCTGTCTCCTCAGGATGAGTGGGTGGTGGTCTAGGGATGTCTCCCCCCTTCGATAGCATCTACCAACCACATGTTGTGTTACTGTGCAGACCTATAACAGGTCCTGCTCGAGGTGTGTGAAGAGGTCTACCTTATAGTGTTTCTCCAAGAAGTGCTGGTGCTGCTGTTGGACCACCAACTGCTGCAGCGCCTGGGGTGACTGGGGTAAAGGGGCGCTCTGTGTGCGAGCCAACGGTCGGTGGCGGGGCAACTTGTTGACGGGCCGCATTCCAGTGGCTACACCTCTCTCTGCAGTAACCAGCGGTGACTGATTGTACATAGGCACTGAGTGGGTGGATGGTCACAAAACAAACATAGTAAGACTTGTATTCTGCTTGGCAAATGTCTGACTAGTTTGGTGTTTGTATTACCTAACATAGCAGTCTGTTGTCTGGCCTGCTCAAGCAGCAGGACGTGTTGTAACAACGAGGAGTGGGCTGAATGAGAGCCGGGGGGCGGAGTCTCCACATCAGGAGCCGCACCTGCACAGGAACCACATCAATTCTTCTGACACTTTACATTAAGTGGTTTTCAAAACAATTTATACCCCTGAGACGTTTTCACATTTTGTCACATTACAAACTTAGCTTACTCACTGTGAGTTATAGGCTAAACGTAGAAGGAGAACGATACATCCATCTATCCATAGCCATTTATTGGTGCAGGTGGCCGGGTGGGAGACATGTCAGCTTTTTATCACAGGCCAACACTGACACAAATAGTGATGCACACCAAACTCATAATTACAATTTAGAGAGAGTTTGTAGCTATGGAGTTTACAAACTCCATAGCTATGTGTGCATGTGTATTCAGCTGCCCTGACTCAACAATCTTTTGCTGCAATTATAGCAGCATGCCATTAAGGGTACTGCATGTCTCCAAATCTACAGCCTGAAATTGTTTTTGGCCAGTTATTTTCTCTCTGGAGTTATGCAGCACCTATAAAATTACAATAAGTTTTTTACCTCCACCTTTGAATGATGTTCACCTCATATGACTCGATAGTTTCACATGAGGTAATAGTCCTGCCATGGCAGGTTTGGTGCCTTCTCTGTGCCATACTCACTCTATGTGCAGATGACAAATTAAACAGAATTCAATTCAACTTGGAATATTGTTTTAGAACCTAACCCTTCATTAAAGAACTGGACTGGACTCCAGTCACTACTTGGATAACTTTTGAATGCAGTTGGTTGTTGTGGATGTTATCAGTGGCTGAATAAAAATTTTGATTACACTTTTCAGATTGTTTTAATTAAAAAAATAAAAATCCATGTTTCCTTTTCATATATTTGTAGAAAGCAGAAAAAAAAGAAAAAGATTTTTTTATAAAAAGGGGAAAAATAGAAAAGGTTCAATAGTATGAATAGTTTTTCAAGGCACTGTAGATACTGATCACCTGATTAAATTGTGTATGAATGTTACCTGCTGGTAGGGAGGAAGTGGAGAGAAACTTCCCAGTTAAAGCTCCTCCCCCTCGTAGGGACTGGATGGCCTGACGCTCTGCTTCCTGCTGGGTGGACAGTTTCTGGGGTGTCTGGAAAGAAGAGACATTTTTATGTCGTTTTTGTAATCAGTGTACATTATTTGTGATGTCACATTGAGAAGAAGTTCAGGGAAAAATGACAAATTATTCCAAAAGATTAGAAAAATAAATCAAGTGTGAAAAGTTGATGTCAGATAGCCAGGTCATGAGCCTCACAGGTAAAACTAATACTAATCTGTTCACTCAGTGAAAAAAATCTGGTTTGTTCTCTGCAGGACAATTCACAAACATAAATCACAAAGATGAACATGTCTACCATGGACTTACTGTGATGTGTGTGTTGGCAGGGAGGCCTAGGGAGATATTGGGCAGGGAGGGTGAGGTGTAGAGGCTAAGAGGACTCAATGTCCCATCAGCCCCCAGTGTCTGATGAAGAGATCTGAGCTGTACAATAAACACATAAGCCAGCTGGTTAGAAAATACAATGCTAAATGAAAATCTCATTGTTTCCTTTTTTATAATGTGTCAAAGACAAAATATAGTCATTGACACATTGGAATATACAAAATATACATTAGTCTTTAAAGATATACAATTTATTGTTTTTATCCTCAAAAAATAGCACTTCACATCATAGAGCTTGGCAAAAAATAAAATTTTATATGTTGTGCTTTGGGACTTCTGCATCAATGTAAAATTGAAAATAACAATGTAAAAAAGATCAGACATTGGCAAAAGTCCAGTACTTATGTAGCACTTTATCAAGTCCAGAGGACGCCAAAAAACCTCACACTACAGTCACCTATTCACACACACGCACGCACGCACACACACACACACACACACACACACACACACACACACACACACACACACGCACACACACTCATGACAACAGGCTATGGATAGTAGCCACAGTTGCCCTGGGCCAGACTAACAGAAGCAGGGCTTCCCTAACAAGGGAGAATCTTATGCATGCATTGTTTGCATCATCACATAAGTTGTAGTTGTTAACTCTCAGCCATCTCAATTGTTAGCTTTAATTTTACATTCCAAATGGTAGGTTTTGTTTTAACTAAAAGGTACTTACGAAACTGACTCTATGTAACCATATTTCTGGAAATGTTTCATACAAGATGTTTTTAACAGACCAGACGGTCATATCAGAGTCACTTTGTACTTTCATCCTCAAAACTGAATTTAGGCATTTCACATTTGTCTAACAATATTGATCAATCAATCAATCACATTTTATTTGTATAGCACATTTCAGCAGCAAGGCATTTCAAAGTGCTTCACACAATTGAAAATAAAAATAAAAACATTCAGTTTATCCATACGCAACTCTAAACAGGATGTTTTTAATTTGAGACTTAAAGGCTCTCAGTGTTTCATCTGTTTTACAGTTTTCTGGAAGCTTGTTCCAAATTGGTGGTGCATAGAAACTGAATGCTGCTTCTCCTCTTTTGGTTCTGGTTCTGGGGATGCAGAGCAGAACCAGAACCAGAAGATCTGAGGGGTCCAGACGGTTGGTACATCAATAACAGATCTTTAATGTATTGTGGTGCTAAACTGTTCAGTGATTTATAAACTAACAACAGTATTTTGAAGTCTATTCTTTGAACTACAGGGAGCCAGTGTAGACTTTAAAACTGGTGTTATGTCTCTATCTTCCTGGTTTTAGTGAGAACAGTAGCAGCAGCTTCTGGATCAGCTGAAGCTGTTTGATTGATTTGTTAGTCAGACCTGTGAACAGGCTGTTGCAGTAATCGATGTGACTAAAGATAAACACATGGATGAGTTTCTCTAGATCTCGCTGAAACTTTAGTCCTCTAATCCTGGAGATGTTCTTCAGGTGATAGAAGGTCGACTTTGTGACTGACACTGACACTTAGTATCAATATATCTAATAAAGATATTCTAAGTCAGCCCACCTGGTTCAAGTAGCAAACACTGACAGCTAAAATGAATTCCAAAATTCAAAGATGTCCGTCAGAATCACTCAAAATGACTAAAAAAACCCACTGAAATCATTTGATTGTGTCTTTGTTGCCATCACACTTACTGAGTCAGAAACTAAGAGTGAAGTCAATCTGTCCCGTCGTGCTCAACCCATCTGTAACCATCTGACCATCGAACTCATTCATATGTTGAATCAAGTATGAATGTGATCATTTATGTTTTTTATAAAAGGAAAATTGAATTCTCCAGCTGACGTTCCGGGCGAGAGGCAGGGTACGCCCTGGACAGGTCGCCAGTCTGTCGCAGGGCAACACAATGAATTAGGCTGCACAGTGGTGCAGTTGGTAGAGCTGTTGCCTTGCAACAAGAAGGTTCTGGGTTCAATTCCCGGCCCCAGCCTTTCTGCATGGAGTTTGCATGTTCTCCCTGTGCATGCGTGGGTTTTCTCCGGGTACTCCGGTTTCCTCCCACAGCCCAAAAACATGACTGTTAGGTTAATTGGTCTGTCTAAAATTGTCCCTAGGTGTGTG
>CAEGAF010170086.1:0-11498 GCA_903067075.1 Micropoecilia bifurca
GAACCTGACGCTATGGCGCCCTCTACTGCGCATGCGGGACACTTTCAGGTTCACACTGCAGAACACATACAGGTCCATTTACTGGCATTGTGAAAAATGGGAAAAAACATCGGAATTGCCAAAAAAATTAAAATTGGGTCACTTCAGGCTGCAGTGTGAACGCAGCCTAATATTCCTTACTGTAAAGTTTCCTGAGTTAGTTATGTCTTATTTAAAACGCATCAACTGTTTTGCACCAGAGGAATTATCTGAAGTTTACTATTACGTCTCAGGAATTCAGGTGTGTGTGCAGTTGTGTGTCTGGCCCCGAGCCGGTTTAATGATTGCACACATTCCTGGGTGGTAGCACATTCCCAGCACCTCAGGTAACCATGGAAACAACACATATGACAGGAGCGGCAATGGAGCGTCACTGATGCAAACCCTACACACCTGAATCTAAGGAATGCTTAACGCTGCTCTATGTAACTTTTAAAAAGTATAAATTTGTTGACACTGTCACTATGTCATGACGGTCAAGGCAGCTAATCTGTGATTAAAATAAAAGA
This sequence comes from Micropoecilia bifurca, assembly GCA_903067075.1. Classification (NCBI taxonomy): domain Eukaryota; kingdom Metazoa; phylum Chordata; class Actinopteri; order Cyprinodontiformes; family Poeciliidae; genus Micropoecilia; species Micropoecilia bifurca. The sequence goes on from CAEGAF010170086.1 coordinate 549, forward strand.
TCTCCTCTTCTTTCTCCCAGAAACAACCAATCAGAGACAATAAGCTGGTCTTTATGCTGTCAATCACCTCCCTGATAGCAAAGCCTGTCATGAATGCTAAGGCTAGTTAGCATAATCACCAATAACAAGCAGTTTTCCTGGAATGTGAGTTTTTTTTCTATGCCATTAGCACATTTGGTACATGAGGGTGATTGACAGCGCTAACACCCGCCTCCTGGCTCTGATTGGTTGTTTTTGCATTTCTTCAGACAGTAATAGAAGCTCATGGAGGAAGTGGAGGAGCTCAATCTTTTCATGGATTATCTGTGTCCTATTACACTGCCACAGTTTGACAAATATGGATAAAAACCTTTCTGTAAACGTTACAAACTGCAGCTTTAAGGCGCAGGTCAGACTAATTTGACGAAGCGAAAGTGCCTGAACAGCAATGTTGACATTTCTCTATAACTAGTCTGCTTCAAGTATTAGTTTTTTGTTTCTGCAGGAGACATGAATATGTCTGAGAAGCGTTTATCAGATGAATAATTATGCAGGATTTTAAATAAATAAACTGTAAATGACAAAAATAAATAAATAAACCCTCCTTTTTGGAAAATGCAACATTATCGTCCACGGAGCTGTGATTGAGATTGGGTTTAATCCACCAAATGGTCTGTGTGAACACAAAACCTCATGACTGTCTGGCTTCTGATGAAATATGTTGGAGCCTTTTAACCACCAGATCTCTGCAGAACTTGCTGACATGCAGAAAAGCCGTGATCTGTTTTGAAAACATTTAAAGCTTTTATTTGCATTAGTACCTAAAAATAGGAATAAGAAAAATATTACTTAACCATAACTAATTTTCTGTAGCAGATATTTATCAAAATGTGCAAGATCGGCAGTATTTGCAGCTCTTATCCTGCTTTATTTAGATGGATTTATGGGGCATAAAAGCCTCTTTGGATTGTAAAAGTCGCAGATTCTGATTCCAAGTGAATTTACTCAAAGCTCTCTGAGCTGCGTTTCCATCTGGGATTTGATGACTCACTGTAACTTGCATCATAACTTAATTAAAAGAAAGAAAGAAAGGTGAGCCTTCTCTGAGGGAATACTCTCCAGAACTCCTGATCCTCCCTGGAGTATAAACAAACCGTTTGGACCACAAAAACAAACCAATAAAAGATTCCCTGGGGGTTTTTGGCAAACCTCCTGGATCTGGACCAACACCAGAATCTAATCAAGGCTCGTTTGGCCTCCAGGCAAACGCCTCCCTGCTGCGATAACAGAAATAATGTCACTATTTAAACAAAGTCCCTCTATTAAATAATAACCACCAATTAGTGAGTAAAACAGACATGATGTTACCAGATGATTGACTGAAAACAGACACATGGAGCCGCCTTCAGTCCAAGACAAACATGTGAGCGACTACATCCAACCGACCTCCAGAAGAGGAAGTTCAGGACAAAACTGGAGGCCGTCAATAAGCTGAATGTGTGGATTGGACGAGATCAGTTTAGGAAAAAATTACAACGTTGTATATACAACAGAAATATCCCAGTAAGGGATTTCTGATGGTTACATCACAACATCATCAGCATAACAGGAACGTTTGTGTCCCAGTTGGACAGGGTTTCATTTTCAGAACATTTAATATTTTGCTTAGTCAATAAGCTGTTTTTATTCAGACATTTATTTGTGTATCAAGTTCTGTTAGGCTGCTGTTGGCAGTTTGTGGTTACCATAGTAACCGAAAGCTCCTCCCCCTTTTTCTGTTGCCGTTGGTAACTGTGGTATGTAATAGAATCAGTTCTGTATTTTCTTTACAAATATTATATTTTGACAGACAAATATAACATACAGTGTTTCATGAGTAATTTTGTTTTGTAAACGTTACGTTACCTTTATTGATGTGTCCATTTTAGCTAAATGTTAACTGCTGCTACTTGCTCACTGGGAGCTATTGGTTTGTAGCTTGTTTAGGGCTATCATATTTTATTTAATGTATAGGAGCAGAGGTTATCTTAAATAAATCTATTTTTATCAAACTTTTATCTGAACAATAAAAAGTACATTTTGACTTGTGATTGTTAAAATCGAGGGAGGATAAAGAAAGATATTTAATATGAAACTTGACAACAAAATGAAGATGGGAAAACACAAATGGAAGAATCCAGCAAGTGCAGAAGAAAAATAGATGAGCTTAAATCCTGAGGGGAAAATGACAAAAGAACCAATAGAACAGCTGGGGAAGGGAGCAGGAGGAGGCAAATGAGGAAATATTAAACAGCTGGGAGGGGAAACAGAAGAGGTGAGAAATACACAAAGCAAAGAGAATGAAAAGGTGGAAAGAGACTTGAACCCAAATAAACGGTAAGCAGAAGGAAACAAGCAACAAATCTAAAGCACAAATAATGAAATAAAAAAAATAGAAAAACAGAAACTAGTTTAAAAAATATACACATAGAAATCCCAACAAGAGATCTCAGGATATCCAAGTGATAATCCAAGCCAGATAAGTTTTTACTAACTTAGAGGAACCGTTTTTGAACAATTTGCCCATTTCTTTGGGAATGAAACATGGAAGCACACCAGGTTTTCTTCTTTCACAGTAAAAATGCATAAATATATGAAAATATTCATTTAAATTAAGTTCACTCATCCAGCAGATTAAAAATAAATCATACTGAGAAATTGGGAAGTATGGATGCACCGATCCATTTTTTTCACTTTCAGCACCAATTTCTGAAGCCGATACCGATCCAAAACAGAAAAAACAGCTGAATTGATTGCAAATGTTTCTTTTTTTAAACAGACAAAAATGTATTGAATTACGCATTTATTTGATAACTGCACCAGTAAAGCTCATTTAAATACACCAATAACTTCAGAATTTTTTGGTCAAACATGGAAAAACAGCAACTTAAATTTGTTAAGTCAGTAGAACAGCCAATGTAAAATAAAACGAATCTGATAAAAACAATGTAGAATCAAAACTGCATGAAACCTTCTGTCAAATAGTGCAGAAAGTGCAAATAGAAGGTCTAAATATCTACACTTATAGATCGAGCACATTGTATTCGAGCTAGACCTTTTCCTCAATATCGGAACGATAGAGATATTAATATTGGATTGGTCCATCTCTAGAGATGCCAGCAGTTCTTTGCTAACAGTAACAGTAAAAACAGCACTAGTTTACTCCAAAGACTCTAAAAGTGTCTTTTACAGACACTGAACTGGAAGTGTGTGAGCTTTTGATGAGATCAAGGCTGGAAAAGAAAAGCTGCAGCTGCATCTGTCAGCTTCTGGAAGAGATTTAAGACACTTTCTCAGGACAATCCAGAGACACCTTCCTGGCGCCTCGCTGTGATTTATGTATGAAGTGAAACCGAACGGGGGGTTGAAGTGGATTTGCTGCCGTCACGCCTCTGAGCCACCAGCAGAGGCAGACAGGGAGGTCAAACAGGTGAGTAGGTGCGAAGCGGTGGGGTGACTCCAACCACACAGACTGGCAGGATGGAGATCCACGCTAAAAAACAGTTATAATTATCTATTTTAATAACACCAAAAACACCTTTATGTGCATCAATACACACTAGAAACGTACCAATCCGATACTAATATCTGTATCGGTCCCCATACTGAAAGAAATTCTAGAACAGGTATCAGTGACAATGTGCCAGATCCATTCAGGTCTATTCAGTCTGATTCTATGCTTTGTGCTCTGAGAAACATTAAGCTTTATTATTTATAATTCATAATTTCTCTTTCTGAACCATAGAAAAGAAGGTTTACTTCTGTTTATTTTTTTGTTTTCTTTATTTATTATCATTTGCTGTTATATTCTACTTTCACTGAACAAATTAAAGTTGTGTTGTTTTTCCAAGCTTGTGAAATTATTGGTTCAATCCGGCTTGTTTTTCTGTATCAGATCCGTATCGGCTGATACTAAATCTCAGATATCGGTATCAGAAGTGAAAAAAAATGCATTGATGTTTCTCTAATACGCACAGCAGAAACCATCTTGCAACTAGCGCAGAAGCTATAGCATCTACAGTCAGCCAATCAGCAGCAGGGAAAATTGCGCCTAGTTCTTTCTGCTTTCCAAGCTGCATTTTATTTAAAAAGGCAAATTTTCTGCAAATATTTTAGAGTGTTCATCTGCAGAAATGAAGGCGGACGTCCACTGTATTGCTTAATTGAGTCACTGATGTTTTATTATTATCTTAAAACAGTTTCTCCTGACATTTTCACCCATTTATTTTTTACAAACAACGCAAAAAAAAGAAAAAAATCTAACTCTGGTCTGTCTACAAACTTTGGTTTCGGTTCGGTTTGAATGCATATGTGAATGCCAAGCGGGCCGAGACCGCTCCAAAAGCAGGAAGAAGATAACAGTGCAGGGCATTCTGGGTAAATAACAGCAAAACAAACATGGTAGTCGAACGCTAGTGGGAGAAATGGCTCGTGGGTTTTAGCCAAAGACAAAAGAGAAAACATATAACCGCTAAAATATGACTTTTCCTGAAGAAATGGAAACTGTTTCTTTTTTTGTCGTTTCCTTCAGTGGTTCTTAGTGCAGCGCCCCCACAGGTGAGGAAGGGAACAGGTTGCTCAAAGGGTTTGATTAATTTGAGACAGAAAATGTAAAAAATGTTGCAAATTGAGCCGAATCTATTGTGAATCAGATGTGGAAACATCCTTAAAAACAGATTCATATGCTTTTTTTTGCACACACAAAAACCCCCAAAAAGTTAAGAGTTGTTTGTTACCTACAAATATCTAAATGAAGGGATTAGGAAGACCAACCTGTAACTAATGACAACTTCCACATTTTCTTAAAGCAGCCCCTTCATGTTGGACCCAGACCGTTTTCCAGGTGGGATTTGAATCCCCAGAGGCAGCAGATGTACAGATGCAGGCTGCGCCGTTACACCTATACGTCCACAGCACAGCTGGTCTGCACACGCTCAGCCGGTGAGCTCAGCGCCTCTAAAACAAGCCTTCAAATGTAAAGATGACGGCTTCTTCCTCCCCCTTCAATCCTCATGACAGTTTGTAGTGTTAAAAGCTTCGAAGCAATCATGCCATCTTCAGCAAGTTGTGGCAGGAAAAGAGAAGCTGGGTGAAGACATGGCAATGGGCTGTTTGCATTCCAGTAATGTCACAAAGTTGAAAATACCAACATAAACCTGGAGGAAGAAGAAGAAAAAAACTAGCTTTTCAGGAGAAATATCTTTTATACAAGGTGAATCTTAGCTAAGTGTTGCACCAATCTGGCTTTTTCCGCCTGATACCAATTTGTTAATACAATTACGATACCATACTTTATTTATAAAGCACTTTAAAACAGCCACAGCCGATACAAAGTGCTGTACATTAAAACACAACATAACAATAAAAATAAAAAATAAAAACCTCTTACAGTTTAAAAAAAACATACAGTTTAAAACAGATCCTGCTGGAGTTGAAAGGCAAGTAAAATAGATGGGTTTTAAGACAAACTCTAAAAGTTAAAATTAACTTTTTTTAACGAAAACATAATTTCTGTAATGCAGTCATTAAAAAATGCTTGATGTATTTGAGGAAAAAAAACTGTTTCCGTGGATATCTAGAAATAATTTGAGACAAAAAACGTGCTGGAAATCAGCTTGTGTTGCTAGGTAACAGGCGGAGTTCCACTGGGGTTGCTAGGTAACGTTACATTCCGGAGGTTTTTGGAATGGCTCATTTGCCAGACACCAAAAAACACTAACTTGTTGCCAAGAAGGTGGTGTTTTTTTAAGCGCTTGGGCTGTTTTAGAAGCAGTAGAAACTCAAACGGAAGCAAAAAAAGTGCAAGATGTGGAGTTTAAAAATAATTAAAAAGTCTGATTTAAAAAGCATGTTTGTAATTAACAAATGTTTTGGCTCTTGCCTGCTTAAAAATTACAAATTTAAACAAGTTGCAGATTATAAATGAAATTCTCTAACCATCCCAAAATAGCAAATCTGTCTAAATTCATGCGCTTTAATTTCCTGATGTCATTTTCTACTAATAGTCCTAGTGCTTTCTATGATAATATGATTGATATTATAGAAACGGGATTGGACACCTTCCAGCCCCGATAAGAGCCACACAGCGGCAGGAAGGCCAAGGTTAGAAAAGAGAAGCAGATGTTCATAAGAGGAGGAGAGCAGATAAGAGAGACGGCTCCCATCGTGGAAACGGCGATGGACTCGTCTTCCCAGACGCTCCTTATCGGAGCCCAGCGGGACGGAGGTGGAGGGGCTGGAGGGCAGAAGCTCGGTATTCTGGACAGTTCTGGGGATTTTAGCCTGCAGAGTCTGAAAACTGAAAATCATGTTTGGTTTCAGCTCGTCTCCTGATGCGTTCTGTCTTTCACCAGCTTCTGGGACTTTTAATGAAAAATAAAAACTAAACTACAAGAATAAAGTCATAAAGTTACATATTATAGTATTATATAATATTGTGATAATATTACAACTTCTTACTCACAAAACTACAACTTTACTTAAGTACAAACCTTTTTTTTCTTAGCTTTGTCCTAATAATTTGCCGTAAAACTCTGCCTTTGTTTATAAATGTAACAGAGGTGGAACTCACTAAAAATATTTAATAGATTTAACGGCAGCGTCTGAAATTAATCCAAAACAATATTACACGTTTAACATTGAGATGCTACTTTAGGCTTGAATAGCTTCACTGACCCTTTTAGCACAACTTGAACATAACAATAGTCTTTTCCAGCATCCAATCAGATCGGCTTCAGAAGCAAAACTCAACGAGAATCTGGCCGAGTGAAGCTGTTTGCTGATTTGTGCATCAGATTTATGGGACTATCAGAAACGCATAAAGGCTCAGCTTCAGGACGTCTGTGTGCAAGAAAGAAAAAAACAAAAACTTATTTGCGTTAAAAGTTATTCTATGAATTTATCAAAATTAATGTTTTAAATTCCATGACCTTTTATGCCTTCTGATTTTAAGCGTCTCCATGTTTAACACGTGGGATAAATAGGAGGTGAAATAATTATTTTCAGGCCTCTTTCTGCTGATGTCCAGTCATGTTAGAACCACCGAGCTTCATTCAAACCCAAAGTGTGACTCCGATAAAATTTGTAATGTTGTCCAGTTTTACTGGATCAATATGACACATTAAAAATCACAGATATCGATATGTAGTGCATCCCTAATTTGGTGTTTTTTTCTATTTAAGAACCATTTTATTATTAAAATGAGCGTACTTCTTTGCCCTAATGCCTCATGTCCGCTAAATTTGGTAACGTCTGTTGCTCCAGACAGCCTGCTCTCCCTTTCCTCTAGCTTATCGCTCATCCTTCTCCCAAATTCAGAGTAATTATGGAAAATGCTCCAGCCGTCTGCCATAATGAGGCATCAGCGAAGCTCCTCAGAGGAGCCGTGGATCAGAGAGGTGGAGGAAGTCCAGGTCATGGCAGAGGAAAACTCCCTTCCTTCTCCTTCTGTCCTCCCTTTCTGTCCCTTTCCCCTCATTCTTCTTCTGTTTGACCTTTTTTTGTAAAAACATTTGGAAAACCTCAGCTTCTTGTTCCGCTACGACCAAGAGTGATCAGTCTTTAAAGCTTGTTAGCTTCCAAAATGCTAATGCTAACAGGGTGATGGAAGCACAGATTATAAAGAAAGTAAAGCCTGGATGCCCGCCAGGCTTATGATACACTGGGGGAAACCAGGATTTACCAATTTGCTGCAAACGATCATCATCACGACGATCATGTTGGGCAATATCCTGCTGAACAATCAGAAACCAGAAAGAAACAAAGGTTGTTTTTGGAAAATGTTCTTCGCTTTGTGTTTTTATGACCTGGAATATTAACATTTCTGGGAATTCTTCTCGACAGACGCAAACATTGTTGCTAAAGAAGTAAAAAATGTAAGGTCAAATAAATTTCCTCCCAGCAGCTTTGAGAAGGTTCTCTGTAGGAAAACCTTTCAATAAAAATGACTTCATGGCCATTCAGTCATTCAAATATTAGCATTTGTTACGTCTATTCTTCAGGCAGACAGAGACGGCCGGTTCCATGCCAGGTATGTCCAGAATGTGTTTCGGCCTCAGCGGACGCTGAGGCTTCCCAGCTGTTGGTTTGAGTATGAAACGGCTCCTCCAGGCAGCATCAGCTGGGTTTCCTCAGCAGCTCTCTTACAGTCCGTCAGGAAAAACGTCTTTATCTCCATCTGCCTCAGCAGCAGACAAACCGAGAGCATGCCGAAGGCCGCAGGGTCACGAGGTCAAGCAAGCAGCTGCCAGTGTCCTAATAATAATGGAGATGGAGATTCTCACTGCCTTAGTGATTTTATCACCTGGACATGGCATTTAAAAGGCAGTTTAACATCTAAGTTAACTTGTAAAACAAGCTGCTAAACCTTTAAAATGTTCTACATCTTGATGAAACGTTTTGATCAACTTGTTCCCCTCCTGGCCTGTGGGGGCGCTGCAGCAAGAACCACTGAAGGAAACAACACAAAAAACCTCTGAAGAAGACAATGACAGGAACTTCCTTCTTCACTAAATGAAAACAAAAATAGAGCAGCATCAGATTTTAGCAACTCCTCTTTAGTTTTTACTAAAAGACCACAAACATTTCTCCAGCTAGCGCTAGGCTAACACGTTTGTTTTGGTTGCATTTACCCAGAATGCTCTGCGCTGTTCTCCACTTCTAGCTTTTGGAGCGGCCTCTGGTCTGCTTGGCGTTTGGCAGCGTATCCAAAAATTATACTCAAGTAAGAATACAAAAGTATTTGGTAAAAAAAAATCGAATCAAGTACTGAGGAACTGATCAAATGATCAATAATTTAATATTTAAAAATGGCATCATCAGTTTCTTTCAATAAAATGCATAAAACTTTAACAGGAACTGCAGGTGTGTTTCTGCAGTTTGGTGAATTTTTGGTTAAAACATGTTCCAGACATTTGACTCAAGTAAGAAAAGAAATACTTCATAATAAATTCACTCAAGTAAAAATAAAAAGCACAAGGTAGCAGAAATACTTTGTACTTTTACATGACTCGAGTAAATGTAACCAAACTCTGCAGAAATGCAGCCAGTGTGAAGATTTTTAATCCTTTCTGTGTAATTCTGGTCTGTAAAATGTGCATAAAGCTCAATGTAAAGGGCTGAATGTCCTGCCCTCCTCCTTCCTCTGAAGTCTTCCTGTCCTCCCCCATGTCTTTCATTCCTGAGCCTCTTAGGAAAGAGGAGAAACTCAAACAAGCTGCTTCCACTGACCCGACTGAAGCCAATATTTACCGGCACATTAAGGAGGGCAAACGTCTCCTGTTGTCCCTCAGGGTTTCCTCTTTGGCCTCCTTACACAGCATTTCATCAGACAGCCTTCGTTTCCTCATTAGCAACAACCCTAAATTTAACCTAATTTCACATTTAAAACTGAATTTAATGTGTAGCTCAGATGGAGCTGATAGAAACAGAAGATTTAGTGGATCACTGATCAGATCTGATCCTAAAGCTGATGAGGTGCAGCAGAGAGAGATTAGCGACGTTTTGATCCTGTAACATACGGATAGACGGGAAGATGGATGGATGGATGGATAGACGGGAAGATGGATGGTTGGATGGATGGATGGATGGATGGATGGATGGATGGATGGATGGATGGATGGATGGATGGATAGACTGGAAGATGGATGGATGAATGGATCAATGGGAAGATGGATGGTTGGATGGATGGAAAGACAAACAGATGGTTGGATGGAAAGACAAACGGATGGATGGATGGATGGATGGATGGATGGATGGATGGAAAGACGAATGGATGGATGGAAAGACAAACGGATGGAAGGAAAGACAAACGGATGGATGGATGGATGGATGGAAAGACAAACAGATGGATGGAAAGACAAACGGATGGATGGATGGATGGATGGATGGATGGAAAGACAAACGGATGGATGGATGGATGGAAAGACAAACAGATGGATGGAAAGACAAACAGATGGATGGATGGAAAGACAAACGGATGGATGGATGGATGGATGGATGGATGATGGATGGATGTAAAGACAAACAGATGGATGGAAAGACAAACAGATGGATGGATGGATGGATGGATGGATGGATGGATGGATGGATGGATGGATGGATGGAAAGACAAACAGATGGATGGATGGAAAGACAAACGGATGGATGGATGGATGGATGGATGGATGGATGGATGGATGGAAAGACATGGACGGAAAGACAAACGGATGGATGGATGGACGAACTCATCAATGGATGGATGGATGGACCGAACATCGGATGTATAGATGGATTTATTTGAGTACTGAAGCAAAACCCAATGGAGTCACCATGGAGACCGAAAATCTGAATAATAAAGATTTTACTTCACCATTTGCTGCATTTTGTTAGTTTCCCTCTAATCTTAACTGGACCATTTCTGAGGACAGGAATCCAAATAAACCCGACTCATTTAAAGGAAGAACTAAAAATAAGTGTAAAAGAATTCAGAGCAGAACAGTTCTGACTCAGTTCTCCTATCAAAATGAACTCATTGTGCGCTAGCTGCCAGATAGCAACGCCAGGCTATTCTGGTTCTGATCCGGTCGGTCCAAGCAGGAAGTAAAGTTCTGTGTCCTTAAGGAAGGGCACAGAACCAGACATGTTGTTCTGTCTGCAGCTTTCCTCAGGAAGATAATCGTTTAGATTCATCGATACGTTCTGACCTGGAATAATTCAGAGACAAGCTAGTTAGGAAAACAATAATTGTCTCAAAAAAGCTTTTATCATTCAACAGCCTGTCGTGATCAGTGTTGTATAAAGTCCTGAAATCTCAGAGTCAAGTAAAGGTTTAGGTTCTTCTCCAAAATATGACTTCGGTAAAAGTCCAAATCATTGACTGAAATGTTACTTGAGTTAAAGTCTTAAAGTATCTGAATTTTCTTGTACTTAAGTATGGAAATTACTGTAAAAATG
>CAEGAF010170093.1:0-12651 GCA_903067075.1 Micropoecilia bifurca
CTGCTGTGTCATACTGCTCAGGATGCAACAATCTATTTGATCCCAAAAACTATGAACCGATTTCCTCTTATTTTCATGTGTGGTTCATTAGGGTGTTAGCTCCTCAGTGCTTTGCACTCTGGAAGAAAATATTGCTGCACACCTCTGGCAGCTACTGACACTGAAGCTAGTGCCTGATACCTAGCTAATGCTTTGCTGTTAAATTAGAGAAGTATCTCTGATTTAACGAGTCTGGACTGGTAATACCCATCTGGATGTAATCTGTGCTTTACAAAGATTCTTAAAACATAAATTGAGATTCATTGAACTTTTATTCTATTTCTGGAAATACTCAGAAACAAACTTTTTTTGTGGTTTTCTTAGTATGGAGATTACATTGATGCTCAGCAGCTAAAAATAAATTGTGCACCACCTTTCTACTGTGACTGAAAAATGCTTTAAAACAGTCATTTATTATGAGCTTAACTGACAGTCAGTTTGCGCTTCAGGCCACGCTCAACCTTGGGCCAGCTCTGCTCAATTTTAGCAATCATACATATCTATAAATCAAAATCAGAATAGAAAGAATAGCTATGCAGCATTTTCAGGTTACAGTTTGCTCAACTGTCTTTCTTTTGAAATTAAACATGATCCCCAATAATGTGCGAAACAAAGAAAATGGAGCATTTACATAAACTTCCTTCTGTTCTCCCTAGTGGCTGCTGTTTTGCCTCTGTGACCTCTGCCAATTTTTATCTCATTTCAGTTCAACTTTGTAGATCAGACCTTAATTTTGAAGGCCGGATCACAGGACAGTGATGAATAGGCTGCATCAAGGAGGGCTTAAATTACCCCTCTCCCTGGTGGCAACACTGACCACAAGAAAAGGTGTGTGTGTGTGTGTGTGTGTGTGTGTGTGTGTGTGTGTGTGTGTGTGTGTGTGTGTGTGTGTGTGTGTGTGTGTGCGCGCGTGTCGTGACCTAGTAAGAGCAGACAGAGGGAGAAAGAGGGCTGGTCAGCACTTGCCCTCTCAACCCTGCTTGCTCCGCTGCAGAGGGAGGAAGCAGAGAGAGAAAGGGAGGCGCACCGGATCTCTTCTCCCTCGCATCGTCTGCTTTTTACTGCAAGTCTGTAACTTTTGAGGTTATTTGAGGAGAGTCAAATCCCGAAACAGAATCTTATTTATTTTTTATTTATTATTTATTTTTTCTCCTCCCTTCTTCTTTCTTCTGTTTTAATCCAGATAGTTGCTCTGGAAGGTACCAGAGTTTCTACAGAGTAGAAATTGGAATAAAACAAAAGGCTGCGTAGAACTTCTAAAGGCCAAACCTGGAACTTGAAGGTGTTTAACCTCTTCTCACATATTTCAGTCTTCTCTCATTTGACATATTTGAATGGCAGAGAAACAGTTCAAAAGTCTTGTTTAAACTGTGCCAATGTCATACTTTTAGTCAAGTACTGAAAAATATTTCTCAGTTTAAGTGGTTTATCAAAACAGCCACTGGAATACAAAGTTTGATTCCAAATTCATTCCCTTTTGTTGATATTTTTCAGTTCTTTTTAACAAGCAAAACAAAGTGAGTATTATTTAAAATGTCACAAGGATAATGCATTATTCTACTTAAAAAAATCTATACACATAATATATAAAAGTCTGACATTTAAATACATTTGCAGTCGATCTGCATCTTTCAACTGTCTGGAAGTCAAATCAGTATATCCACTGTCTTGGAGCAGCTGTATAAAATATAACAAACTCTCTGCTATAATATGGACAATTATAATAAAAAAAATCTAAATGCATTTTAAATACATTTAGGTAGATTTACCAACTTCTGAAAGGAGAGTCCGTCCACACAGGAGTTAGGGGGATTCTGGAGAAATTCTGACCTTTAGGCCTTTCATGTATATAAATCTTTACTTTTACTGTAAATACGTGACATTGAAAGCTTATGTTAAAAATTTAAACATCAACATTGCTGAACTAAAGAGTTGCAAATTCCAAAGTCGATTCCAAACCACTTTTCTCCTGTTCTGTTCCCTAAATTGTCATAAAATAAAAGTGCGGCGACAGTGTCACTTAGACACCTTAGAACCATATCTGCGCGCATCGGACATTTTTCATGTCATGTCTCGACGTGCGTCCATTCCTGTCTCACGCACCTATTGCGCGTGAGACAGGAACCCGTGGGCTTCCGATTCTTTCCCTGCAGTCTCCTTTAAACACACACACACACACACACACACACACACACACACACACACACACACACACACACACACACACACACACACACCAGGGCGAGTGAGTGCAAACACCGCGGAGGTTTCGGCGGAGGGGGAGCGGACTACAAGTTTGACTACAAGTTTGGGCGCTTGAAGCTCGGTTTGCTCTTTAGTTTCGGATGGAATCAGTGATCAAATGAATTACACGCGCGCTATTCTGTGGCTCAAACACGCGCTCGCGCGCACACATATGTCTATTTCTGTCTTGATCTTTTTGCAGACTTGTTTTCCTCACGCGCGTGCTGTGAGGAAAATCTGCTCACTTAGCGACTTTCAGAGAATATTAGATTAAAATAAATAAATAAATAAATAAATAAATAAATAAATAAATAAATAAGAGTTTCTGGGACACTGGAGATTCACAGTGACACTTTACGCACAGGCCTCCTGGAACCATTACCAGCTCTGCGGCTCAGCGTTTCCTCAGAGCGCATAACAAGCACACACCCGTTAAATGGTTACAGTTTGTGCTGCTCGCATTTATTACAAATAACCATAAAATAAATGAGAGAGGGAGAGAGAGAGAGAGAGAGAGAGAGAGAGAGAGAGAGAGAGAGAGAGAGAGAGAGAGAGAGAGAGAGAGAGAGAGAGATAGAGAGAGAGAGAGAGAGAGAGAGAGAGAGAGAGAGAGAGAGAGAGAGAGAGAGAGAGAGAGAGAAAACGCAGCACCAAATCCTACAGTGAAACTCCTAACACCAGGGCTGGGTTTCTTTCAAATACTTTCACCTCTCGAACAGGAGGAGCGGGATGGGAGGAATAGCACAATTCAGCTTATTTGGCAGCAATGAAAGTAATCCCGGTCAGCTCGGTGATACTGAGGATGAATGATGGACGAAAAGTTGAAATAAGGGCTGGAACCACAGCTGAAGAGTTCACGATAGATCCGGGTGCGTGCAAGACATCGGAGTCTGTTCGGGTAAGTTGTTATGAGGCGGTCCAGTTGCCTTTCCTCTGTGGAAATACATCCGAAAGGCGTTTGTTGGGCTTCACAGGTCTACGGTGTGATTTAACTAGGCCCATTTTCATGAAATGTCCCCCACGACACGCACAAACACGCACATTGAAACTTCTGCCCTAATAGCTTAAGTTTAAATATATTTTTGTTATGATTATTTCTAATACAATAAAAATAACTGAAGCGAGAACGAACAGACAGCTAAGGAGAATTTATCCAAATACCTCAACTGTCAAATCGTCTTTTTATGACTATTTGAGTTTTCCCCACAAAAATATGTTGAAAACATGACTTCTAAGCTGAATTTCCCTGTCCAAAGTTGACCAACAGAACATTTCAGACACAACTTAACGTTGTTTTCGACGAAAGACGAATTTAGACGCATTTTCTACCGCTATTCAACAAAAAGTTTGACTTGAGCGAAGCATCTTTACATTTCCTCTACACCGCTGTGGCTTCAGGGGTTCTAGCATACTGGTTTTGGCAATAACATATTATTTATTTTTTATTTACTTACTTATTTTTGGCGACCTGTGGAGAGTAACCTCAGCATGGAGCCGATTCTTTCAATTCTACTGTCAAGAAATGCGAGGTGATGATTTGGTGACAGTTTACTGGGATGTCCCTGCTCACCTCCACCCCCTCCAGCCTTTCCTCCTCTTTACGTTCCCAACAAGGAAAACACACTCAGGCAATTCAAATAAATCTCTCCAAACGTCTCGCATAAAAAGATCAAATGAACAAAACAACAGCATGTTTTAAAATGTGCTGCAACAGATGCGTGCTTGACATATTTAATACTTTCACCGTTTTGGGGAGTTGATCAAGTATTTCACAACTACTTTTTGTATTTAGTAACTGGGAATAAATGTTCTTTTTTATTCATCATTTTTGAATCATTTTAATTTTTTTAAGAGAGGCAAGACAATTTTGGGCGGATAGTTAGTGATGAAAAAACGCACTTTCTATGCGCCTGAACACCATATTTTAGTCATTCCTGGCTCTTATTTTGACATTAATGAAATAACTTTATTAATTAATGATACCTCGTCGTTTGTTGTTTTCATCCTGTTTTTAGTTGTGCAAAATGATTCAAAAGATCCTCTAACATCATAAACAAACAGCGGACTCGGGCTGAAGGAGCGGATGAGAGGATGAGAGCGCGTGCGAGTTGTTCATGAATGGCACGTTATCCTCTGGGAGGGGTGCTGTAGTATCGCGTGTGTGTATGTGTGTGTGTGTGTGTGTGTGTGTGTGTGTTTCCCTCTCTCTGTGTGTGTGTGACACTGATGGATGCACCAATGGAAAGACGGACAGATGCTTGGGCGGATCTAACGGCAGGCGGCGGCGGAGCGGCGCGCACAGTCGCGGAGAGATCGCGAGCGGAAACAACGTCGTTCTGCTGACGGAGGTAGATGAACGCAGCGGAGGGACAGCTTCAGTTTGATGCGCGCAAACTGGAGGATTTTACGAAAAGCGCTTGTTTTGTTTTGCTTTTTTCTTTCTTTCTTTCTATTGACTAAAAAATGAGAAGGTGCAGCAGCACATCTGGCTCAGAGGAAGACGGGAAGAGAAGAGGGTGAGGGCGAGAAAAGAGTGAGGGAGTGAGGAGGGAGGGAGGGAGACAGCCTCCGGCAACTCACCCTTACCTTCCTCGATCTTCTGTTTTCTCCACAAAAACCTTACATCCACTGATCCGGAGACCGCCGCCTAAAAACACAGGAGAAGATTTCTGCCTCACTCCAAAAAAAAACAAACAAAAAAACTTTTCTTCCTCAATAAGAAATAAAAAGCACTCAACTGTATAAAACTGAACTAAGAAAAGTTTTGAACTTTCCTGTAAATATCTATCATGACAAATAAAAAAGGAAGTAAGTTTACTAAGTTGCACTTAAGTCGGAAAAGGTCGGAAAAGAGCTGAGCGCGCCGCTGCGGGAGACGCGTCTGATTCTGATCTAAACAGCTCATCTCTACGTAGAGGAAGAAGAAGAAGAAGAAGAAGAAGAAAAAGCAGACGGAGAGAAAACTAAAGAAAAGAAAAGAAAAGAAAAGGAAAGGAAAGGAAAGGAAAGCAAATCATCACCGGCAGCCGGGGAAGTGCCTGGCAGCGCGGCGCCGACGCTCGGCTGATCCGTGCGCTGCCTGAAGCAGCCTGGTCCTCCTCCGCCGCCTCCTCCTCCTCATGTACATTATTACAAACAAGGGAGACCCAATCAAGCGCGTATCTCATCGATCCGCGCACTCACTCGCGCACGCGCGTGCGCACAGACACGCGTTGTTGTGAAGAGCTCGCGCGCCCATGCTGACTGAATGACTTGCCCCTCAGCAGATGTTTCAAGGCGCTTTCGGACAAAATCGCGGAGCAGCTTCCACCTCTGTCCTCTGAAACAGGAAAAAAAAGCTTCACGTGGCTCCTTTTATTATTACTATTATTATTTTTTTCTGAATGAATGGATGTGTACGAGCTGCTCCAGGCATGTTTCAGCTGTTGACTCTGTACCTGAGAAAACCTATGGACGGTGAATCAGAGGATCAAACTGTGAAGTAAGTGCGGATCTCCGTTATCTTTTCTAAAAAAATAAAATGAAAGAAAAAAAACAGATTTATTTAAGCTTTATTTCCCCAATGAGATTACAAATGTCTTGTTCAACAGAATCGCGGCTCAGGCTGCTGAGCCATCGGTGTGTTTTTGGGGAATAAAACAGTATTCCTGTGTCCGGTGTGCATGTCCGACAAAGGGAGGGGGGGCCGGGGGGCTTCGGGGATAAATCGGAGGCAAGAATAAGACAGGAGATGTCAGAAGGAGAGTGAGAGGGTAGAGCCTACTAGGTGGAGGCAGAGGGGAGTGAGAGACGGAGAACTGCCTATCAGCGGCGGAGCGGCGCAGGGTTTCAGTTGTGTCAGCGCTTGATCTGTGGAGCTTCTCTTGTTTGCGGACTCTTGACTGACGCAATCATCTGTTGTTTTTTATCCCCTCCAGCTCGCCTGTTGCCGCCTCCGATACAGAGTAAACCCGGAGGATCGCAGGGAGACACAAAGCGCCGTTTTTCTGTCTTCCTACCGCCGGCGGATCCGTCGCTCCGTCAGGTCCATCCGAGCCGGAGCCGGAGCCGGAGCGAGGCGAGGCGAGGCGAGGCGGCGGCGCGACCGAGCGACCGCCACGCGGAGCTCCTGCTGCCGCTGCTGGGGCGCTGCGTCCTCAGCCGGTTTTTTTCTTCTTTATTTCTCGAAAACTGCGCCTGTTCCTCTTACCTTCAAAACACACTCCCACCTCGATCTATGTGGGAGCCGTGAGCGCAGCCAGGCGGGGGGAGAAACTGGATCAAAGCTCCCTCGGATAAACCCCCCTCCCTCCACCCCCCCAACACACACACACACACACACACACACCCACACACACACACACACACACACTCCTCCAGCTCCCCGCAGCCTCGTTTCATCGTGGCCAGAGACGACTCTCCTGCCGGGCCCCCGAAGCCAACATGCCGCGGAGGAAGCAGCAGGCGCCCCGGCGCGCCGCAGGTACGTGCTTGGCTTTTGTTTGGCATGTTTTACAACTATTACCCCCCATACACCCCCCCCCCCCCAACCCCCCTCACCCATCCTGCCCCCCACCGCCACAGCTCTGGGGTTCACCTTCTTTCATGTATTTATTCATTTATTTTTTTGTTGATATTTAAACAAATGTGGGTAGCTTAGCAAAATTCTATAACAGCAAAAAAAGAAAAGAAAAATAAATAAATAAAAGTAAATACTCTTTTAGTATTTTGTAAAAACACTGGTCAGACCTGCTAAAACTACACCGATACGCAAAAGTATGAAACAAAACGCATTTCCGCTCTTTTTGGTGAGAAACTGTTAATTGGACGAGGTGAGGCTCGGAATGTCACCTGATGCTGCACGGGGACGATTTTTTTTTTAAATAGTTCATTATGTTTTAAGGAAACAGTATGAACAAACAAATGCTTGCTTTTTTTTCTAATTTCACATTCAGAAATCATGGCTTGTTTATTTTTGAGAGAACTGTTAATTATAGAGCAACCATCCCACTGCTTCTTCTAAAAGGTCACAGGTCACCTGGGAGCATGTGTCCTTTCCAAAGTCCCAGTATGATGGAAGTTTTTTCAGAGCGCTTTTCTTTTTTTCCCCTCCACATCTCTCTCTTTTCCCACAGAAAGTTGGAATCATTTACAGTTTTGGGTTTTTCTGCTTGTAGATATTGACTTAGGGATGAAGGATCCACAGTAGAGATTCGCTCATCCCTCGGCTCAACTTAAACATACTTCTTTGATGCTTGGATTTCTTTTAAGATGATAGTTACTGTTCAAAACTGTGCCTATCTTTTGTTGTCTTTGGATGAAAATGTACTTTTTTAAATGTTATTTTAAACATAAATCTTTAACTATATTTTAATATCATAGAATCCTTTAGAAATATTTTACCATATTTTATTTTCTTAATTGCTAATTTAATCTAAAATCACACTGATATTTCAGCATCTACGTGTTCCTCTCTTTCGCTTCCGAGAAAGCAAGCTTTTTTTTTTGTTTAGTTTTTTTGATCCAGTAAAGATTATTTCCCGCCCTGGGGGCCGGGAGAGTAAACAGGTTGGAGGTTGGGGGAGGTGGAGGCCTTTAATGGACCAATTGCCACCTTTGCCTTGATGTCTGATTGATCGCCTGTCATCTGTCTGTGCCTTTGATCTGTTCCTGCCCAATAAGTGTTAATAAATCAGCCTTGCTCCTCTCTGTCCCTTGGTGAACTCACCCCGGCAGGACAAACAGGGCCTTCTCGGGTCCAGTCAGTCGCTTCCAATTCAGCACATCTTTGTTTTATTATTATTTTGTTTTATTTTTCTCTACAGTATGCGTGCCCCACAGTCCTGTGCTATGTAGGCTGCTAACGCTGATGAGCACTCAGACTGCTACTAAAACCCAACTATTAGCGTCAGTGGAAAGAGCAGGACTGCTTTTGCTCCATCAGAGGAGCCGTCACAGAGACTTTGTTTCATATTTGATTTAATTGTCTGCCCTCTGACAGCCACATTCATCAACGGCCCTAATGGTCAATCAGACGTTAGCACGGAGACAGACACACACACACACACACCCACACCCACACACACACACACACAGAGGGAGTCTTATGTATTGTCAGTCTGGAGACTTGCTTGATCAAAATGTTTTAGTCCTAATGGACACAGTGGGTGGGGCTGAAGGAATGACTGGATGGTTGGATGGATGGATGGATGGATGGATGTGCAGCAGAAGGACTGCTGCAGTGTAGTGGCAGAAAATGAGAGGATTTCTTTAATGAGCAAATAAGGGAACATGAGGCAAAAGGAGGAGTTTCATTCCAAGCCGTCCTTTCTTCTCTGCTCCTCATCTCTCTCTCTCTTTCTTTTTCTCTCTATCTTCTCCCTCACCCCAGCTGCAAAGCTGCAAGCTTGTGCCACACAAAGACGTGATGACAAACTGATTGCGCTTCAGTAATGGCAACAGTTAGAAAAGGAATGCAAATGATAGGTCTTGATTAGGATTTTCTTTTCTGTTTGTTTAGAGTTTTCACTGTCCTGCTTGTTCATGTGAGAGGTGTTCGGGTTTTTAGATTTGTGGTGTGCTGGACCTCCTCACCAGCACACACACACACACACACACACTTCCTGCTCAGGTGTCGCAGCATGCCCAGCCAGCTAAACAGAGAAGTTGTTTTGCCAGCTTTATTAGCGTTCTCCTAATTAGCCGAGTGTCTGATGGTTCTCCGACAGGCCTAATGATTGGAGATGACAGGCTCAGCACACTTGTCACGCTCACCAATTAAGTGTGCTCCATGCCTCCATGTAATCAACTGCATCTTTCTGTCGCCCTCATCTGGGCCGTAAATCTGCCCCCTCCGACATAGAAGAAGGTTAGGGCTTTCTACACGATCTTAAGAAGTCTGACAAAATTATTGAATTTGAATTAGGTAAAAATAATAATGAATCTATACTTTATCAATTGTTACATTTTTTTAAACAAAAAAATCTGGATTTATAGATACATATTATTGTTTAGCTTTGATTTGGCACTGTGCAACTTCCATTATTTTAGTTTTAAAATTTTGACGTTAGTATCTTTTATCTGTGGGTTCTTCAAGAGAAATAATACATTTCACAATTTTTGACCTCTAGTTCACTCATGATCATGATTTTAAACTAACCGTGGTCATTTTTAGTTTAAAATTCTTATGGTAATTGTGATTTAAGATGCCAGAAAAGAGCCAGAGTATTTAAAATAATTTTTTTTTTTTTTTTACCCTTTGAACAGAATTCATGAGAAACGATCATAAACAGTGCTGTATTGCAGGGGTTGCGCCAAATTCAGAGTAATCAAAACTAACAACTTTTTGAATATTTTCAAGCCAAATGTTTTGTATTCAAATTTACAAAATGGAATAGAAATAATAGTAATAAAAAAAAGACAAAAAATCTAGAAATCTGATGCTGGAAAAAGTCTGGAATCTTGAATAGAAAAGTGTGTGGAAGCTGGGCCTGTACAATCTCTGGAAATGATAGAGACTTTACACAGCTTTCCATGAGCTCTAGGAGCCACTAAGTTAAGTTTGGTCTTTAAGGTAAGTTAGAATCCATCCAGCTGTTATCAACACTGACACAGTGCAGCTCTGCTCAGAACACCTTAAGCTGTACAATATATCGTCACTGCAGATGTCTGGTTTAATACTTTGTGGGCTGTTGAAATTCAAACACAACTCACTGACTTTCTGCATACTGCTGCTCCATCGAGCCAGTTTGGTAGCCTTTGCTTGGCCTTGACGTCCTGACCTGTTGCAGAGTTCAGTGACCTAGAAGCTTAAGTTTGGATCGGAGTGGTGCCAGTTGCGCGGAGCCTGTACGGTTCTGGTTGGACCGGGTTCTGGCTTTGAACTGGTCTGTGTTCTGTCACGGTGATTCTTACAGAAACGCGTTATGTGTTCCCACACACGCCGCTTCACGAGGAGGGGTATTTATTGTTTTAGTGCTCCTGACAGAACAGGAGGGAAAAAAAAAAGCTCAGGCACCCATGGACTTTTGTCCTTGGGCTTCAAAGCCAAGCGAGACCAAACAGATCATTGTTACTGTGGAGGAAGTTCCAACATCAAATATCCAGAACAGTCTGTTTCAGGAATCCTGCTCTGCTTTCATCTATCCATGTGAGTCCGTGGCTTCACAGGTTTTTCAAATGAAGAATGTTTTAGCAATAGATTGTCGCCACACGTCGCCATCGCCTTCCGTCCTCTCACAGACCCACCATAGATTGATGACGTTGACATGGGTCATTATTAGCTGCTCAATGACACTTCCCCCTATGTAGAAGATTTTTCACCCAGGTTGATTTCCCAGAAACACCTATCATCAGCATGGTGTCCAGAAGGGCTAAGCATGATTTATGTAAATATTAACATCAAGACAGATTTGCTTCTGTCCAACAGGAGATAGATGGCAGCTAAGGGGGGAAAGCAGCTGATTTCTGTGATTTCTCTGCCTCTGAGTGTGTGCGCTTGTGTGCGTGCGTTTGTGTGTGCATTTACAAGTGTGTTTGATTGATTGTAGATGAGAGCGGGAGATTAATCATGCTTGATGTGTTAACGTTGCACTAGCGGTGGATCTAAGTCGAGATGCAGTGGCCCATTTAAATACACTCCCTCATGCAGATTCACCAGAGAGAGAGCGGGAACGCCGGCACACTTGGAGACCGACGGATCTTCTCCCGGTTCGGCAGGAACCAGAACATGTTCCCAACAGGGAGACAGGACAGGGAATCCTTTGGGTTCGCCAGAAAAATGCTGTAGAACTTGACTCTCATTGGATGCTGGCGGCACTTTTCTTCAGAGTTGAACATGAATTCAAATGAGGCTTTTTGAAACACATCAAAATTTGAAATTTTCTGTTATTTGAAGCAGTTTGTAAGCAAAAATGCAATTCTGGCACGTAAATATGCATCCTGTAAAATAAATGCAACCTATACGTTTGCCCCAAAAACATACCTTTTGAGTTAAGCTTTTCTTATCTCCCATTCTGTCTGGGGGAAAAAAAAAACACTTCTAAATATAAATGACTCAGTCTCTGGAGCTGGAACACAAGTTAGCCTTTTCAGGATACAGTTTTCAATCACGCAAAAATGTTGCAAGCTATGATTTGTTTCTTTCATGGTTTCCATAACGCTACTCTATATTTCAAAGAAATGACCTTTAAAGCACAGCATCAGAAGTCCGTTGTGGAGTAATGAAATTCAGAGGTTACTCATCCCTGAAAAGAAAGTCGTGTGCTGCAGTATCTAACGAAGTGGACATGTTCCAGGCGCCTGAAAAAAGCAAAACTACTCCAAATTGTAAAAATAAATAAATAAGTTAAAAAGTCCATCTCCATTGTTCTATTTTTGACATTAACTGTGGGATGATTCTAAGATGTAAATTTAGAGACAGAGTTTGTTATCTTTTGTCTGGGTTCAAATCAAAATGTCTTCAAAAACTGATAGAAAATTCACTAAGCCATGCTGTTATTTAGTAGAAAACGGACTAAAAAATAGACTTTTTCATGTGTGTGCATTTGTAAAACACTTTTTTACACATCATTTTATAATTTGGACTTCTGCAGGCTTACTTATCATACTGATTAAACAAAGATAAAATGTATTAATTTTCGACTTAATAATGTAATTGAATTCTGATTAGAAAACTTTGATAGACATCAAGTGTTTGTAGGATGGATACTACAGTATCAAACTAACAGTTGTGATGTAATTTAAAATTTTGAAATTTGGTTTCATTTAATTAAAAATAACTTGAGATCAAATCCTTCATATTTGTTCTTTTCAGTATTTAAATATGTAGAAAATAATATTAAAAAGGATAGTGAGTCTAAAGTAGACAAGAACTTCCTTAGCATTCTAATGTTATGATAACCATAAAGAAAAATACTATTTTATAGCCTGAAAAAATGAATATCAAAATGTAAAACATGATCTAATTGGTTTTGTCTGATACTAAATATCAGAAACTAAAAAGGCTGCTAAAATAATGCAAATCACTTCGTTGTTCATTATTAACACTACAATCACATTATCTTAGTTACTGAGCTTTTACTTTAGAATAAAATGGAACAGAAATATAATACATTCAGGCTCACTATCATACTACTCATAAGAGCTTTTTTGTTTGTTTGATTTGTTTTGTTTTACAAAGTTCTAAGTTTAAATGAATTACATTCAATCTAAAGACAATGTTCAGCTGAAACAACAGAGCCAAAGAAAGAAAAAACAAAAAAAACTGTCCAATTTAGTAATAACTCTAGCTAAATATGCTTAATGTTTATTATTTATCTCTGCTCGGTCACGTTTAAATAAACACTCTGTGTCTAACAAACTAACGTTAGCTAGATGGCCAACCATTTT
>CAEGAF010170100.1:0-13377 GCA_903067075.1 Micropoecilia bifurca
CACACACACACACACACACACACACACACACACACACACACACACACACACACACACACACACACACACACACACACCTGGTAGAAGACCCGAGCTCGGAGGATAACAGAGACCACCCGCGGAGGGTGAGAAGGGAATTTTTTCTTCTCAGTTTTGAATGTGTATTTTTTTTTCTATCATTTTTCTATCACTTTACTTGGGAAACAGAGAAAACAGAGAAAAGTTGCTGCAGAGGGTCAAAGTAAAAGTCAGTCATATGCTTATGGACATGAGTCAGAAATGAAAGTTCAAGTTTATATGGTTGAGTAGTTTTCTTGCAAATGGAAAGTTGTGGGTTCAAATCCATCATCGCCTGTCTCATATCAATGTTCTTGGACAAGACATTTACCCACAACTTGCCTATTCTATTTGAACTTTGATGTGACTTGCAGCGTAAACTTGTTGTGAGTTTGTCAGCATAAAATGGTGTTGAAGAAGATTTTTTTTAATGAGCTTTAAGCTTTACAGAGCTTTAATTAGCTCTGTAACAATAGGAGCTGTTACACTGACCTTTTTTTATTTTGTTCAAACATGTTGAAATAGGAAATGCCATATTTAGAAACCAAAGAAAGCCCTTCTGTTGGTGTTGGGTCTGATTTTAACAGTGTGTGTTACTGTATATCAACTGCACTCAGGGTCAAGGAGCACATCAGCAGATTCTGTCATGTCAGCTGTGATGAAGCAACATTCTGTGATGCATTTACTCACCACAGATATGTTAGTCACAATTTGCCGTCAACACTTGTCATCTCAAGTTTATTCTGTTCTTGATGTGTACTGGCCTACAAGAGGGAAAACTATTTCTTTATGATGTGACTCTTTTTTCTAAAGGGAAACAGTCAGCAACTTTAGATAAACCAAACTTACTGAGACAAGTGATTAAACTTCATGTGCTTTTGGTATTGTTTGGTGTTGTTTGGTGTTGTTTTACTTTCACCTCAGTGTTGAAATATGTACCATAGTTTATGTTATTTTTTTGTAATTTCAGTTATTTCCTTTGTATTTCACATCCTGCATGTGGCTTGAATCCTATCCAAGGAATTTTATTTCAGAATGTCATATTTACCACAAACAGTCAGGATGCCAGAGTTATGTACTCCTCACATACCAGTTTTCTGTATTACACATTTTGTGTTTTTTAAAATTAGTTCCATAGAAAATTAACAAGAGGATTGCCCTGTGATGAAGCCGTCAAGTGAGCAGTGAGGCACCACACCCAGATGCCTGTTAGGGTGAGGATAAATGAGTATCGACAAAGGATGGA
Source organism: Micropoecilia bifurca (assembly GCA_903067075.1). Classification (NCBI taxonomy): domain Eukaryota; kingdom Metazoa; phylum Chordata; class Actinopteri; order Cyprinodontiformes; family Poeciliidae; genus Micropoecilia; species Micropoecilia bifurca. The sequence continues at coordinate 1,304 of CAEGAF010170100.1, forward strand.
TGGATGGACGAACATTAAGACAACTGAGACATTTGTTAATCAAATCAGAATTGCCCAGCTCTACAAATTGATGTAGTAAAAAACAGATTGTTTTTCCTCCTTCCCCTCCAGGTGATTGGCATTGTGCAATATGAACAGATGAGAAAACACTTGCCATCTCCTTAACAACAGCACATAATAGTGCTGAGATGTGCTCCTCTATCACCTCCACCCACAGCACATATGGAACAGCCATGTGGGCTTGAGAAAAGCCCAGATTTTTAGATGTGTTTACTTTCATGCCATCCCTATATTATGTAACCTGTACAGCATGTTATATGGAGGAATAAAGCAATTATGAAGGATCAATTTGTAGCTTTGGATTCTGATAGTATGTACAGTTAACCTTAAACATGCTCTCAGGGTTCATTTGATAAATTAAATACAAAGTACAACTTGAAATGAGCCTAACTCCAAAAACTCCAAAAACCTATGTAGTCTGGATGGATTATATGGATAACCAAGTTAGCAAACCAAGACAAAGGACATAAATTTCCATCTGCTGCTCTCTGTGATTCCTTCTAACCCCTAACACTCCCTCACATGGCTCTCACTTTATTTGAAAAGTGTGTTTAATGCAGATATGAAATTCTCCCTACATCTCCCACCCAAACCCAAAGGCGCTGGGAAAGATGGAACAGGTTCACTACTGCAGCAAAAAAAGAAGTAAGTAGATTTACTCAGTTTTGGTACTGAAAAAAAGCGGGATGGGTAAAATTAGGAAAAAAAGACAGAGTATGATGACATTTTCTCCTTACCGACTGTATTAGTGACATCTTTTTGCCTTCTGTGAATAAATTGTTTAAAAATGTATATTCATGTTTCCTTTTCTGGCGGACATCCAAAGTCTAAACATCCATGAAGAAAGTATTGCTAACAGCAGGACCGGAAGGACATTGGGGACACTGGACTAGTGTTAAAGACAGAGACAGCAGTTAAAAAATATCTACTTGCTTCCTTATCTGAATTTCAAATCAACAAAGATGACAGTATTTATTTATCTCTAACATTTCTCTAGTCTTTACTGCAATGGCCGTCAGCTCAGAAGCCAAAAATGTATTCATCTGTTTGCAAGAGAACGATGCAATGAAATCACCTTTAATATTTGAAATGGTGAATTAACTTCTTATGAGAAGAATTTTGCTGTTTTTTAAATGAGCAAATGTGTTCTTCTACTGAGGATTCAATTTTCTTATGTGCTCTTGTCACTACAAAATATCTGTTGCAATTGGTGGATTGTATTATTGAAAATATCCACTCTAACCAAATACTTTGCACTGTAAGTTTACCCACTATAATTAGCTACAGCAGTAGCTTTTTTATAAGTGTCTGAGCCAAATAAATATCAGCTTAAATATATTTTTACCTCCATGTCTGCACCAACGCACATCATAAGACACTGTTAAATATGAATGCGAAACTGATGGGCTTTTCACTTGTTGCCTGTGAACAAGTTGAGTTTAGTTTTATGAAGATTTATAAATTTGTACTGTTTGAGTGCTGTCACTATCTCAGAGAGACCAGATGTCATGAATAAATTGAACATTAAACATAATGCAAGTTAAAAGTGTTTTCAGCTTTCTTTTTAGCATTTTGCATTTGTTAGCAGGGGAAATTGACAAAGATAATGCAGTATTTTAATTCCACAGTAGAGAAAGCCATATAGTTTGCATAGGTATAGGTAAGTAGGTATAGGGAAAAATATCTGTATTGATATTGGTTATTGGCCAAATGAGTTTTAGTATATTGGCATATTGGATATTGACCAAAAATCCAATATTGTGCATCCGTAAAACACTCCCTTCAGTCTCATATAAATTGTCTAATAGGAGAGAATTTTGGATGTTACACCAAAATGGTCTCATGCACATGCTTATTAGTGCTCTTATTTATTCAACAATCAAATGTTAGTTCTTATAGGACTTATTAAAAGAAAATGTGTATATATAGTTTTTATGAAACAGTATATCTACTCTATGACAGATATATTCATAATAATTGCAAGGAGAACATTTCCTGTCACTTATTAGTGGAACGTGAAACCTGAATTAGAACATAATAAAGTTTCAGTGGAATATTAGTGTTTTGATGTCACGCAAGGCTGATATTCTCATTAATTCTGATGGGGCAGCCAGCTGTATGCAAAATGATATCATGAAATTATCTGGTCAGGTTGTGATGAGAAGTAAAACAATACAATCTAATAATAAACATGTTTCATTATTAACTTAATATTTGAAGATTTGGCTGAATATGAATAAAACGCTGTATGCTTATTAGAATTCATCTTGTGTAGATTTCAGCTATAGCTCTGAAGCTGAACAGTAATTCCACAGGACTCATAATCTTCAAGGTGCAATGGTAGGATAGGCACGATTTACTATTCGATGCTTTTTCTTACCTATGAGCCATGTGAAGTGTTCAGATTCCCCTTGAACACTGTACTGTCCTATGCCTTTTTTTCAAAATTAATTTATAATAATAAATTTAAAATTTAAAATTAAAAAAATAATAATAAATTAAAAGGTGTATCCTGTGCCAAAGCACATGAAGTGCAGATGGAAGGTGAAAGTAAAAATGGGGATCTGAAGTGCAGCATTGGCTGGATAGAGATATATCAGCCTCACTGTCAGAACATATATGACGAGTCAACCCTAAAAGCTGATAAGAGATCTACAGTAACCAAAAACTGTTGAAAGTGAAAAGATTTTCTAAACTGCAGATGGCACAGAAGTTCTCACTTCCAGTTAAAGCAACATGACTTTCAGTTAGAGCTGCAGCTTCGTAAGGCTCTTCAGCTCTCTGGTCTCTGAGGGGGGGAAATTAACCTCAGATCCAAACTTTTCATGAGTGAGGGAGGGAAACTGATAATGATGACAGATACTAGATTCTCTTGGTCCTTTGGGAGGGAAGTTAAAAGAAAAGTGAGGTGTGTTGGGACTCACTCCTGATTTACTGGTGGGAAGAGATGTGAGTGGGAGGATGTTTGGATGGAAAGAAAGGAGGCGTGGAGATGAAAAAGAGCATTGTCAGATTGTATCACTCCCCAAAGGAGAAACGTCAAGCCCCTTAGCCCGTGCTTGAGTGCTGCTGGTGACATTTGTCCATACAGCTATGACTAAAGAGCAAGCCAGGCGACCCTGCCTGAACACCAATCATCTGCCTGGCCCATCTCTGCCACAGTGCTAAAATGAGACTGTCATTTTGTACCACTGTTCTTTCACTACATGTCACTGAATGGAAAAAAAAGATTGATGCTCTTCCTTTATTCGTTCGTATTCAGACCCCGACTCTTTGTGGTAGAATTAGCTGATTTGGAACGCTGATGAAGTTCAGACAGCTCAACTGGGCACTAAGATACGTCTTCATTATGCCTAAAGTGCTCCTAAAACATTATCATTAGCCTTGAGAGAGCTAGATGGCAGGCCGCGGTCTGGAATGGGGCTGCCATGTAAAGGCCTGTCATTTTAAAAGACAAATCTGACTGCCTGTGTCAGGTTTCTAACTGCTTCCATACAGTCAGATGGTCTGGTGGATAACAAATGCAGCTGAAGTCAGTTTTTGCCATGATAATTTTTTAATTTTTATGAGATTGAATTTGTCACTAATTTCAGTTAATTGTATTTTAAAACCAGATTTAAATTGTCCTACGCTCAAAGGAAATTAGTAAAAACTCTTCTGGCATAAAGGCAGCCATGACCTTCTGTGCTCTTAATCCATCCATCCATTTTTTAACACCCTTGTCCCTAGTGTGGCTTGCTGGTGCCTATCTCCAGCTAACGTTCAGGGCGAGAGGCGGGTCACCCAGTCTGTCACATGTGCTCTTAATCTTAGTCACCATATAGGTGTTTCTGTGCTGCTTATACATGTAAGGGCAAAATGTAGTATTTTGCAGCTGAGAAGTCTGACGAATTTCCCTGAAGATGCAAAACAAAAAGTAAAGGCAAAATACAGGGAAGCATCGAACATAAGCACATCGTGAAGGGCAATTATGACGGTGATTGTGAATGCTCTTACTGTATACAGTTGGTTCTTTATTTAAACTAAAAATGCCTTGTATCAAATGAGTCACAAATTTGTCAAAACCAAGTTATCAAGTTTCAAGTTTTTATTCATTTTTAGGTTGACAAAGTGTTCATCAATCAGTAGGTATTAGGTGCCAGACTGATGGTTTAATGATCCATCTATGATTAGAAACATCTCTGTAATGTTGTAGCTCTTGTACAGAATGTGATGTTTCATGTCTGCTCTAAAAGGTATGTTGAAAAACTTTTAATTCCAAACATGCTTTTCAGGTAAAGGCACAACAAGCCTTGATAATTGGGAAGCTTTCAATATCCAGAAGCAACTTGGGAGAACTGTGACAAAATGTTAATATGCTTCTGAAGGTAGCAGAAAGAAATGTTGCCTGAGTGAATTTAAACTTCCTAGCTACGCCTGTGTTCGCCTCCAGGCTGCCAGTATTTGAAGAAACATAAAACAATGTTGTTTTTCTTCCACTCCTTTTTCAATTCTATGGAAAGTGAAGAGTGCTATATTGCAATCAATAAATATGAAAAAAGGATATTAATGGGTCATTAATTTATTTTAACTGGAAATAAAAACAAATATTATCAATCAAATATAGAATTAATTATATGTGAATTAAATGTGTGGAGTTCATTTTAAAATCGACATCAAAATATTTCACAAATTAATTTATTTCAAGCTTGTATGTTGAAGCACATCGTGTATTAATTCAAACTGTCAACTGCACCCATCCAACAGAGTCGGGGGGCTTGGGGCAAACCCTGACGTCTGACTGTTATTTATGTTAAAGACTGAACGCTAGCTGGAGTAAGCTAGTGGGTGGGGCTAACATTGATCTTGAAATCTGTGGTAGCTTCCTCCATGAAGGTCCACTATGAGCTCTCTGGTGAACTTATCAGACATACTTCAGACCAAACTAGAGATGTAGAGACTGAAGTTTTTTACCCAGACTTTATAGTAAACAAATTGCACAAATTGTTGAAGTTATTTTCCTGCATCAAATGAAAATATGGGATAAATGAAGTATTTTTGAACATATATTGACAGAGTTAAATATTAATCAATTTTAATTTTTAAAGTTGATTGTAGCTCTCTGCTCCGAGGTACCATAATTATACATACTAAGCAACATAATTTCTACCACTTTACAGTCATAGTCCATCGTCACTCCTTCAGCAGTTCTTATCTCTGGAGTCACTGGGTTGGTAGATCACTCAATTGGACTTTATTTCAAACCTCCAGATTTATTATGGTGATTCCTTACTTCTATCTGAAGCAGAGTCTCCTCTCTTTGACGAAGCACCTCCACATCCTCCTCACTGATCTCAGACAGGAAAGCTTGGACTCCTTCCTCAGCAGCTGCTGCTTCTCCAAACAGTGGGTCCTCTTGGTTCGGGTCACTGAATGGAGTCTGGGGAGTCTGGGGACTCTGAGGGCACATTAGATAACACAAACGTTAGAGTCATCTATAAAGTTGTCTCATAATTGAACTAAAACCTGTTTAAAACATGCAAACATGACATGAACACCCTGGTGTTTATCTTCAGTTGAAGTAAATACTGCAACAGTGTCTTGACGGGTCAGGGTTCTCACTAAAACCAGCAAATAGAGCACATCACCCCACTTCTTAGGTTTGTCCACTGGCTTCCTGGAGCTCATAGAATTAAAATACTTAAAAGTACTTAATGGACTTAACACCAACATACATTAAAGATCTTCTGTTGTTGGATCAATCTTCCAGGCCAGATCCGTGTTTCTGTGTATTTATTTTTAGGGTTTTCCAAGTTCAGTTTCCTTCCTCTGAGTCTGTCTCTGCTCTTCCCCGTTGATTGTTCCTAGCTGTGTCTCGTTCCCTTGATTATCCTCCCAGTGTATTTAGTCCCACCTGTTGTCTGTGTTCCTCGTCGGGTCCTTGTCTAACCTTGTCTACGTCGTCTAACGTCAGTTGTTTTCATGCCAGCAGAACTGTTTAGTCCTGGTAGCGTCAGCTCTTGTTTTCAGTATTAGGTATTAGCTGTGCGCTAACTCTCTGCCGTGCCGCCTGAGATTTGGACTGTTGGAGCATTGTCATTAAACTCGTCATTTTCATCTACATCCTGGGTCTCTCTGCGTCTCTCCTCACCACCTTTCAACAATCCCCTTATGACACACTCAGACTTTCTGCTTCTGGACTACTCTGCATCAGAACCAAACATGGAGAAGCAGTATGCAGCTTCTCTGCATCACAAATCTGGAACAAACTTCCAGAAAACTGGAAAGCAGCCGAAACACTGAACTACATTAAATCAATGCTAAATGCCCACCTGTTTAGAGTTGACTTTCATAAATTCTAACTGGAATATTAATTTTAGTCATTATTCCAATGTTTTATGATGATAATTATCCTTTTGATTGTAACATTTGAGTATATGTGACGTTTGTTGCTTTTTTTGTTTTGTGTTTTCATCTTATAAACACCTTAAATTACCTTTTTGTTGAAAGGTCGCAGTGGTTCTCCTATCATTTGCATAAATATGCAGCTCCCTGTCAGAAACAACCAATCAGAGCCAGGAGGAGTGTTTTAGCAGTGTTAATCACACTTGTGCTCTCATAACAAATAGCATTGATCAAGCTCAAGATTGACAGTGGGCTGCAGCTGTGGTAATGAAACAACTTAACATTACAGGAAAACATTGAAATGAGAAATGTTCAGTGCTGCTGAAACCTTAACATGATTGTAGCTGCTACCACATACTTTCTGAAATGGTTTTTAGACAGGTGAGGATTAACAAAGCTAAACTAAGACGTTGCAGCAATGTCCTGGGAATTCAATTCTGTGCATCTTTTCATAACTACTGGAAAATAAATTATCAAGAAATAATGACAAAATTTCTGTTTAGTGCATTTTGACTAAGTGAATGTAGAGCCACATTTATTCCACATGCTCCCACTGAAACATGCAAAGGAAAGAAAACAGAACAGGAGCCAGAGTTAGAAAAAGGCATGGTTTCCTTTTTTTGCATTGCTAATATCTTTCACTTTTGTGAGGTTGATTGCACAGCTACTTCTTGTTTGAGGGGCCAGTATGTGTCAGAGCGCAGGGACCAACCTGGGCTGACTCACAGCGCTGTGTCTATTGGCCAGTGTGACTCACCAGTCGGCTAATTCTGTAACAGTGAACTCACTCCTCCACAAAGATACACGCCACTGTGGAATGAATTAGTTTAGCAAACAGACGAGGGAGAAAAAAACTGTCAAGACAATCATGCTGACACTTTATTCCATAAGTTCACAAGCTGCTGACATGCTCAAACAACTTCAAGTTTCCTCTTATTGATTTCTAGTCCATTATGATGGTTATTTTAAAGATGTGTGTGGGGAAACAGTCGATACCTTTGGTTGAGAAAATGCTTGAAGATGCATATGTATGAGATTCAAAATGTCGCCTTTCATGATTTGATATTCTCCCACTGCAAATGTTTTTACTTGATCCACAGTGCATAAGATGTTTTTAGACCAACTAGTTGTTCCATAGCACACCCACTGATTAGTGAACTCGCCAGGACACAGTGAAAGTGGTCAGAGAAATATAATTTACCATTCAGCTTTCCACCCCCAGAGTCCTCTCTGTCGCTTTCTTGCAGACCTTGCTAATGTGCCTTTCAGAAAGGAACAAAATAATTTATGTGACTTTTGTATCACAAAAAAATATGGATTGTAGGAGTTCTATGTGGAAACAAATATTCCTTATTAAACCATTTCTGCCTGATCAAGCTGCAGTTCTCTTTTCCAGTTAAGAGTACAGTAAATGTCATTGAGTAACTCTGTTGTTAGAACACAAAGCTGCTGATAGAACCAAACTCTTATGCCTCCTTTGTTCTAGACTATTGCTTCACTAAGACATAAAAACATGTCCAGAATGTGGATGTACTTTGCAGTGTCTTGGTGAGACCTTCTGGAGCACAACACTTAAATAGACATAAAACAACGAAAAGGTTCTCAGATTACTAACCCTTGTGCATATGAGGACTGAGGCAAATGATACAAGTGATACAGGTGTGGTGTCAGTTGGACCCCATTTGTAAACACAAGGGTTAAGGCATGAACAAAACCTCTGCATGGAGATAGGGTGGTCCTTTTTACCATGGTGGCTGTACATAATGAGTTTGACAATAAGGGCATAGTGGCAATGTGTTCATTCAGTGAGTAATGTGAAACTGGGTGGGAACTGCTGACCATCTTATCAAGCCCACATCAGGCTGTTGCAGTTCTCCAAATAAGTCCCAGTAATTCTTTTGGACCAGCAGCTGCTTGAGTAGGCTACGTGTGGTTAATTCACTGCTATAGATTTAACCACAACCATTTTAAAATTCAACTTCAACAAGTAATTTGTGTTCTCTCTGCCAGTGACGTGCAGTCGGGGAAAGGCGGCGGCTCATCTGACGTCAAACAAAAACATTTTGTCCACTTGACTGTTTTATAAATTTGTAAAACCATCAGGTTTTAAAAACTGTATCATATCAATATTTTTAGAGTTGAAATGCTGAATTTACTCATAACATGTTCAACATGGGAATACAGTGAGGTGCAGCAGTGAGGAGCTGGCCTCACCTCTGGAGGTTTACTATCACACACTGACTGAAGCAGGCAGCTGGCACATTCATTGCTGTCTCTCTTTGTATCAGGAATATATTTGATCACATATGTGCTAAACATATTGATGTTCCACAGCCTGTCTAGGATATTAAATGAATCTGTGTCCTTTTGATTGGCCATAAATGCAAAGTACAAATGCAATGGGTGAGGCAGAAAGTAAATGATGAGTAAATGATAGAGGGCAGCATTGATCCCTCTGGGATGGATGGATGGATGGATGGATGGATGGATGGATGGATGGATAGATGGAGGTGATTTTCTTTGGGTAAATAAATCACAATTTCACCCAGACCTCTCATTTCATCTCAGCTCATCATGCCACTCTCACATGAATCATGGTGGAAAAAAGGAGGATTTTCACCCTCTGCATCAACTCACTTTCTTCTTGTCTTTCTGTGCTGAAGGGAGCAAGGCCCTTGATCGCTCTGCAATTTTCTGCAAGAGAACCAAATGAACACACAGGGTCAAGAGAACGGATTTCTCCTCTATATTAAAATATTTTTTACATCCCTGCCTCCATGTGAACAGATATGTATGGTTTTCTGCCAGAAATGCCAGTTGATTTATCTTCTAACAGCCAATGGAACATGGCTTTGAATTCCAGCTACCTTCTGAAGATCCCCGTAGCGCTGCACAGAATCTGAGAGTTCAGTCTTCAGTTTGGTCAGACGTAGACGATCTTGCTGTGAAACAAAACAAGATTATCTTTAATTACCACAAGTATTGTGTAATCTGCTGTTTGTTCTTCAATTGACAAGCCAATTGACGGCATAAAATACCCGTGAAGAGCCGCTGATTATATCAGAGAGTTGTTTGATGAGATGACTTGTGCTGGTGATAACTTTGTTGGTCTGCTGCTGAGTGGAATGTCTGGGGCAGAAACAGAGACAAAGTACTGTCTTATAGGAAGGCATGAGATGACATGTTCTCAGCATAGATATTGGAACCATGCACATAATCCACTGGTCACTTTATTAACCACAAACACAAATCAATTATCAAAAATAGCAATTATAAATCAGATTTGCTACCTGGATCACAAAGCCCATTATTTACAAATACTGAATTATGAAAACGTATTGACTGTGTGAATTTTCAAACAGTGTGTATCTTACTTAAAGTAAAAAATGAAAAGTTACCAGAACATATCCAAAGTTGTTTTCAAAACAAAGACTTCATGATCTCAGTGGGAAATGTAAATTCAAAGAGCAGAACCACAACAAGAAGTTTTAACGTTTCAGTCTGTGGTCTGAAACTATGGAGCAGTTTGACTAGGTCCAAACATTAAAACATTTCAGACTTCTGAATAAAGGAAATCTCTACACTGAAAAAAAGACACTGGTTTGATTATATTATGTTATTATTATGTTGTTATGGCATTATTAGCATCAATATTATTGTTGCTGTTGTTCATACTACAGAGCTAATATTAGTAATACTCTTATCTCTGAGAATATTGTAATAACATGATTGATCATCAATCAAGAATCTGAGTATAGTAATGTATTGCTACAAAAAGAAGAAATCAGAACAGCTCTTCCTTTGCTTTCCACCATCTCTGGCTGTATTGTCTGTTTTGTTGGTGCTTTACAAAGAGATTTTGGCTTAAACATTTCAAGTTTATGGCTAGCTATAATTTTGCTGATGCGGGACTATCCACCGCATTAACAATGGATGTGGCACCCATGTAGAAAAGGCTACATCTCAGAGAGAAAGGTTTATCTGATCGCTCTGTCTGAGGTCAACGATGACCCATAAAATATTAACCGGTTTCAGATGAACACACACAAACATTGACCTTCTGATGGCAGCAAATGTGTTAGAGACTTCTTCCAGACTAAAAGACACACAACATTTAATTGTCAACACAGAAAGATCAAGTGAGTTTTTGTGGGTTATTTACATGGGTTGTTGTTTGTCTTATTTTCACAGCATATCATGCATATGCCTAAAATGTTAGTCAAAGGTCCAACTTGTTTTAAGTTTGGTCCCTTTTCCTTGGTTTCATATCAGGAAATATTTAACAGTACAATGTTAAATATTGTTTCATTTAAATCAGATGAATTTAGACTCCTGCTCCACAACTTTTTCCCTCAGTGTTTGAAAACATATTTACAGTTTATGTTAGACTTCAAGCTTCCCAGGAATTGCTAGTTTTTCTCAAGATAAGCAAGTTTAGCTTGTGGAAATGCTAAAATTGTCCACAAGTCCACTTGTCCACATGTTTAGCAAGTGGTTCACAGCAAAAATACCTGTGAAACAATAACCCTGTTCACCTGGGCCTTAGCCACTCACATTCAACAGAATTGCTGATAAAAACACAATATGCTACCTGGAGAAAAGATAAAAACATATAGTGTATAGAATATTTATTGATGATGTTTTCTTAGCTGTGTGAAACAGTCCTTTGTTTTTAGGTTGATATATTAACATTACAATGTAGCACAAATTGGAGCTGAACTAGAACTCAGTTTGAAATGACATTAAATAATTAACATGCATTTCTCTGAAAAAGGTGAGTTCACAGAATGTGCTTTGTTTCCTCTGTCAATAAAATAGTGACCTAATTTGAAAATTCTCAAATTGGCCTGTAAGTCAGACGATGTTAATAGTTAACCGTGTTCATCAATAAAAACCACTGACTAGTGGATTTCTTTGGATATATAAGTTGATAACAGCTGACTATGCTGTATTTTTTGCAGGCAAACATCACAACATGTTCAGTTTTAGTGACTGGAACCCAAGAGTGAATCATAGAAACAGACTGGTGAGACTCTTTAAACATGTTTCCCACTATAACTACTATTACTATCTACTACTACTATCTATGAAATGTGAATGGTAAGAAGCAAAACAGCTTGTCATGACTTAACCATTCTAATTATTCATTTATATCCTTAAAAGCTTAATTTCATTATAGATATCACTTTGAGGTAGTTTTCTTAAACATGGGTTTATTTCCTTTGAGTAGTATAATGGTGATTAACCTAACTCAGCATTGTAACATCCATACTCTCCCTTCTTTCATGTTTGCTTTTTGTCTGTGACAAGCTCTGCTCAGGGAAGAGGTAGAACGTACAACCATTTTCATAACTTTGTAGCATGTCTCCTAGAAAGTCAGGCTAAGACTGTTATTAAATATCCATGCTGTCAGGTCGTCCTGGGGTTACAATACACACATCACTCCTCCGTGCAATTTTCCTGACTTGACACTGTGTCAGTCTGGTGTGCAGAGATGGGCTGCTACACAAAAACGGCTCAGATATGGTTACTCAGATATTGATCCCCACAAAACTGATGGCAGGGGAAGGACCGGTAGACCGACCACAGAAGACACTTGTCAACATAACTTTGGGTCTATTGGTTAAAAA
>CAEGAF010170108.1:0-14098 GCA_903067075.1 Micropoecilia bifurca
AACACCAACACCGTTGTAAATGTTAATGTGACTCTGTAGTGTTGAATTTAACACCAGCTGACCTGGACACATATAGACACTATTGGGTCTAAATGTTGGGTCAACACTGGCATTTTTACTGTGTAAGGTGCCGAAACAAAGAGTAGATTTTTACCACAGGAACTGAAACATTTTTAGATTAACCTCAAAAAGTTTCAAGAAAAAAAAGAAAATCTGAGCTCCAAAAATCAAAAATTGTCTTGAAGCAAATCTGAAGTCTTACATTAATCCCCCAATTTACTAAAATAAAAGAAAATTCTGAGCTGCTAGAGTGAAAATTTGCTTATTGACACTCAGAAATTTTTAGATTAATCAAAAAAAAACATCTAGAAAACATAAGGAACATTCTGGTCTCCAAAAGTTTAATATTTCCTTACGAACAAATGGTATCATTGAGATTAAGCTTAGAAATGTATTAGAAAAACAAGGCAAATTCTTAGATTCAACAATCAAGGCAAAAAAGAAATATTTTAGATATAATTTAGAAATTTTCTATAAAGAAATATAGAAATTTCCTGAGTTACAGAAGTTGAAAATATGCAACAAAAAAACCTCTGAAATTCTTAGATTAATCTCACAAATTTACTGAAAAAATAAGACATTTTTGAGTTTCAAAAGTTTAAAATTTTCAATAATACTCAGAAATTTCCACATTTTTGTTGCAAACCTCTGGGATTAATCTCAAAGTATTTTCTAGCAAATTTTTGACTTCTCGTAGCTTTTTTCTTGCATTGTCATAATTTCATTCTGATTATTATAATTTTATTCTTATGTGAGGTGATTTGGATTTATTATTTTTTCTTCGTAAAGCCCTAATAATTCATTGTAAACCCCAGTCTGCAGGGGGCGCTATTTCTTACTTTTACAACACAGCTGACTCCGCAGTCCTCATTATCCAGTTATTGTTTGTGATTTATGCACAAAGTAACATAAAACCACATTTAAAATCATACATAAACCCAAACATTGCAAATATCACTAAAGTACCTCAAAGATAATCACAAAAGAATCATGAAATAATGGAGGGAATGACCAGAAAAGATGTAAAATATTTTAACAGTTTGTTGTTTTATGGATTCATTCTTAGGTAACCGGCCCTTTAAGAACACCGGTGATGTCATTGTGGGTCTAAGCTAAAATGAGTCTGACGGCGTTAAAAGGTCGCGACCCCTCAGTGCATTAGTGACTCCAATCAGCCTGTTTGACCGTAAATCATCCTCAAAATGGCAACTGAGGCTTTATGACGCCGCGCTGAGGTCAGAGGTCAGACGAGTGTTTAGCTTCAGACAGAAGAGAAACGATGCAACAGTCCACATTCATCCATCCATCCATCCATCCACCCAACCAACCAACCATCCATCCATCCATACATCCATCCATCCATCCACCCAACCAACCATCCATCCATCCATCCATCCATTCATCCATCCAACCATCCATCCATACATCCATCCATCCACCCAACCATCCATCCATCCATACATCCATCATCCATCCATCCATCCATCAATCCATCCATCCATCAATCCATCCATCCATCCATCCATCATCCATCCATCCATCCATCCATCCATCCATCTGCATTTTCCATCTCATTCAAAATCTTTTCACAACTCAAACTTACGCTGAAAAAGTAACGCAGTCAAAATGTAACAGCAATAATTTGGGTTATTTAAACTGAACAAAATTAGGTTCATTTTTCACAAAGTTCATCATTCAATTATAAGTGTTACAGTTTAAACCTGAATATTTACTTTGAAGCAAAATGTTGAATTATTTATATTCTATAGAAATTTAGCTTGTTGACTAAACATTTAGCTCCTAACTAAGTATTTAGTTTGGTATATTTAGCTTAATATAGTCACTTTATACAGTTAGCAGGTTAAATATGTTAGCTTCAACCTAACTAAAAGTTTAGTTTGAAGCTAAATATTTAGTTAACAACCTAAATAAATATTTAGTTTGGACCTAAATACTTTGCTATAATAGTTTTGTTTAGCCAGTTTAACAAGCTAAATATTTAACTTAAATCAGAATATTTAATTAGTAAGCTAAATATTTAGTAAGTTGTTTTAGTAAGGGAAAAAAACATAAGTTAATGTACTACAGCTCATTAGTTTTTAGTCTTAATGTAACTTAAAATAAAATCTTTCCCTCTGATGTCTGGAGTGAAATAAACTTTTAAAATATGAAAGTTTCTAGGATCATAAGTTGGATGTAGGTTCACTTTGTGCTGCAGCAGCTGCAGCATCGTTGTTTTTATGACGGAGATGAAGCAGCAGAAGCACAAAATGGTCAGTTTGTTCAGTGAGAGCAGAACCAGAAGAAAAACTAAGAGTAAATCTCCTGTCAGCAGGAAAAATCTTCCTTCGTCGCCCTTCAAACCACGAGACAGAAAATAGAAAATGTTTCTGAGGAAACAGGATTATTACAAACTGACCGCAGCAGCTGAAATGGAAATAAAACAAGAAAACTCTTAAAACCTCCAATATCTGGTCATTTAAATAAAGGCATTTTCTGTGTTTATGTACCAAAGTGACTCATTTACTCTGTGTGACATCAGACTGTTTTATTTCTGTTTTTATTCCTGGTTGACAAAGTAACCGATTTCTTAACAAAACATTCTAACCTTGAAATTATCAAGTATTTTACAGAAACAAAAGACAATCAGTTTCCTTAAGTGTCAACAACACGATGCAGCATTAGAGAAACAATGAAAGGTAGAAATGAAAAATATTTCTGTTTTATTTGTCTTTGTTTGTCTAAAGCTGGACATTGTTGTTGAAATACTCTAAGAAAATTGTTTCTGGAAAATACTTGATGATTTCAAGGTTGGGATGTTTTGTTAAAAAACCGGCCACTTTGTCAAACTCAAATGTTTAAATGTTTTATATTTAAAATGCCATTTTTGGAGATAAGATTATATATTTTTTGTCCTTTGTAAGGACGTTTTTGTAGGAAAATGAAAAGGTTTCAGTTGTATCATCCAACTGCTGTTTAGTCTTGTCCAAATATATTTTATATACATATTCCTGAAGAATATATGCAACCATCAGCTAATGACGACTTTGTAGCTCCTTTCTATGCTTCTCTTAATATTATGGTGTGTTTGGAGCTCATCTGCACAACCTGCAAAGGAAATTATCTAAAGTTTATGTGAAGCTTCAGACCATGAACCATGTTTCCATTAAATCAAAGAGGATATGAAGAAGAGTTAAAATACTGATAAGCTCACGTTTTAAGTCACAAACGGACCCAAATGCAAAAAGGAGTTGTGGTGAGATGGAATATTTTAATAAAATAAACTAAGTTTTAGCGCAAATAGATATAAAGTAGCTTCACTTTTGATCAAAACTCAGGGAAATGCTTCTTATATTTAGTCTATTTCTGAATAGCTGCCACTCAGAGAACTGAAGATAAGATACTGCCTGCTCTTAACTACTCAGCACAACCCCCGCTTTTAATAATCATTTCAGGTTAAGTTTTGTTACAATCTTCTCAAATTTTCTGTTTTTGTTAATAAATAATCTGCCTTTGTTGGGATTTGAGAAAAAGTCCTGATCTGCTGTCACTGGACTGTTCTGGGATCTATTGCAGGAAAAGCTTGTTTGTTTTTCAGGTTAAACACGAAGCTCCCGGTTGTAATTGTATCATTTCCTCTGACAGTTAAACTCAGCAGCCAGATCATTCTTTACCCCCCTCTGAGCAATAATCTGCTCTGAGCAATAATCTGGAGGACAAAGACCTGAATTTATCACAGGCTTCATGTAATCTGATAAAGATTGATGGAAAAACCTTTAATTACTTTGTGCTGGGAGTTAAACTAAAATAATTAGTGGAGGCGGGAACCTTCCTGCTGCCTGCTCAGAGAAAGTTTGAATATTAATTATTCGGTAGATTTTGTGAAATGTATGGTTTTAAAAAACTGACTTCATAGAAGAAGTTAATAATGACGTTAAACTGAAATCTCTGGATGCAACCTGAGCGCCTGGCCTCCTGCAGCCGCCCTCCTGCTAACCTTCGTTTGGCTTATTTCACATCAATACCAGGTGAAAAGTCGCGCCTCAGGCGGTGAGGACACAAGTCGGTATGAATCTCAGCAGGACATTTATTTGTTGCGTTCAAACAAAACAGAACCGAAACTGTGCAGATTCAAAAATATGTGGTAAAATCTGAAACTTGACTGTAGCTGAACGCCATGTAAACAGAGCAAAGACGAAAGAATAAATTGGCACTATTGTTATTCCATAAAGTGCACCAGTCCCTCCTGGAGTCTGGTTTCTACTGCAAATAACTTATCACACTTTGAATAAGAAAAATATTTTCAGCACAATATAGGAGCTTGTTTTAAGTCAATAGTTCTAGTTGTAGATTATTTCACTTGTAACGTGGGCAGAATATTCAGTTACAAGTGAAATAATCTAGTAAAACTTGTTTTTTACAGTGTGAAAACTTTACTAAAAGATAAAAAGACAAGGAAGCTGTTTGTCTAAGACATTGCCTTATGCAATTATGTTTCTAAAGGAAGTGTTAATAATTTTGTTTTATTTTGAGAATTGTGTTTAAGTTAAGGCCACCTAAACAAAATTATGAGAATAAAGTTATAATGCTACACTTCTATCCAGTCCATTTAATGTTTATTGCTCTAATTTTACTTTAATAAAGTTTTAAAACATGAAAGTAATATTACAACTTCATTCTCTTAATATTATGACTTTATTTTCATATATTTATGTCTTTATTCTGGTATGACTTCAATTTTGTAATATTACTGTTTACTAATTTTATTCTTGCTCTATTACAATTTTATTCTTGTCAAATTACAAATTATTATAATTTTCTTATGTCTTTAATGTCATATTATGACTTGATATTCCTAAAATTATGACTTTTTCCCCAGTTATATACATTTTCATATTGTTACAACTTTCTTCTCATAATATGGCATCATTCTTGTAATATTATACCTTTATTCTCATAATTGTATTAGGGTTTTTTTTTTATCTGATCCTAAATTCTGTCATAGTGTTTCATGGATGATTCTTGTTTTGTGATTTATTCACCTGAATCCCATGTCAATAACCAGTTACATCAGTTACAAGCTGGTTAGTTTCCCTCAGTCACTGTCAGGTCTTCCATGCTCGAATTCACTTTAAAAAGTTGTAATTTTCTTGATTAGTTCAGTAAACAGGGTATAAAGAAAGTCATTTTTCTTCTGAACTCAACTCAGTAAAATCAAGAAAGAGCAAGAAGTGAAAAATCTGAGCGGATCAAACAGATTAGGACTGCAGAGCAGAGGATAACTAAACTGGGAAAAATTCATTTCTGCAATGCAAACACCAGCAGGACACTTAATTAATCAGGGAAAAAACCTTTTTTAAATATTCATGCTCTCATCAGAGAATGAGGTTTTATTTCTGTTTTCCCTCAGCTCTATTCCAGCCAAACTTTCTCTAGGAAAACATGGATATGTGCTGAGACTTTGCAGCATTTCCATTAGATTTTTGATTCCCTCCATATGTCACTCAACTTGCAGGTTGTTCTCATGCATCGTGTTTCCCTGGAGTCTCTCCACGGCGTCAGCAGGCTAATCAAGGCGACCCAGATGTCTTTGTCAGCCTGGCTGCTTCCTGCAGGTCTTCAGCAGAGTCCAAGCTGTGTCCTCAGGTCAGCAGGAGAAAGTCCCGCCGTGTTTCCGGCTCTCTGCCAAGCTGGACACGCCTCAGTCAGAGAGACAGAGAGAGACAACCAGATGCTCCTCTGAGTGTCTTAGTTGATGTTTTTGTTGTTTTCACCAGCAGACTGAGCTGTTGGTTTTATTAACTGCTTTAGCATTTATGCTAACTTCAAAAACAATTGGCACTGTGGTTCTTAATCTATTTTGAGGTACCGAACCCCCCAGTTTCATATGCGCATTCACCGAACCCTTCTTATCCTCTGATTGGCTCAGCAATGTAACCTGATCCTCTGATTGGCTCAGCAATGTAACCTGATCCTCTGATTGGCTCAGCAATGTAACCTGATCCTCTGATTGGCTAAGCAATGTAACCTGATCCTCTGATTGGCTAAGCAATGTAACCTGATCCTCTGCAGCAAGTGGTGACAAAGCTGGGCGTCATCAGGACTTTACTCAAGTGAGTCTTAACCTCCGCGGCAGCAGAGGCTCCGCCGAACCCCTGGGGTTCATAGAACCCAGGTTAAAAACTGGTTTAGCACATTTAGCTTCTCCCAAATACTTTATTTCCCCCAGATAAACGCTACAGGTCTAATTTACTTGAATGTTTCATAAACCTTCAGTTAAATAAAGTTTAGCATTTTTATTGAAATGTTGTTTATCGACTGTTAAGAAATCTTCAAGTTAATAGAGGTTCATGTTCATGATCTTATTTTGAAGGGCGTGAAGACTGTTTCCGATTCGTTTTTTGACAACTCATTTCATAACTTTATTATCGTATTATTTCAACTTTACTCTCAAATTATTATGACTTTATTCTCGTAATATTGTGACATTTTTCTAATATTATTTCAATTTTATTTTTACAGTAAATGACTTTATTCTCCAATTATTGTGACTTTTTTCTTGAATTATTATGACTTTATTCTTGTAATATTATGACTTTATTCCCATCATTTTATTTTTCACATGTTTTTTTTTCTTATAATGACTAATTGTAGAACAAATTATAATGGTACTTGAAAGTTTTAGCCTTTCAAGAGCTGATATAATTTGAATTGTAGTTAGCACTTTACCATTAGCTTGGTTTAGCGCTTTAGCATTAGCGGAACACTTTGTTTATGATTAGTGCTGTAGGATTAGCACAACTAGCTTTTTAGCTAGCAGTTCCCAATTTTTCAGGAGTTTTCGGTGATTTTGGTGCCACCAGCTGTCAGGGTTTAAACAAGAATATGTGTTTTTATTTGACTTAATCTACTTGACTACTTGTTTTGCGTTTGCTCTGATCCGTCCACATCCTCCCACTTGTTACCAGTGAGTGTGAATGAATATGCAGGATGAGTCTGCAAGATGCAAATCCCTAATGAAGTTATCCAAATGGCTGCTCAGGGCGGCTAATTCTGTTTGCGTTCAGCCAGACTGAAAACGAGCGTCTGAACTGATTAATGTAAACATCAGTTTGCTCAGGAGAAGCAGCTCCGTCTTCCACAGCGCTGAGGGTGGGAGTCTGTGGGAGTCGTTTCTCCACAGTATTGCTCCAAACAAAAGCCAAGGACAGCATCCACATGCAAACTGCAGCATAAAACCAACACCTGTGCATTTCCAACAGCACGAAATAAAACTCATATTTCATCAGTGGTGACAAAAGCTGGAGGGAGGCATCGTAAAAAAAGGTTTTAAAAGCAGGACAAACAGGAGGCAAATTTAGGACTTTTTCAGTATTTCTCTCCCCTTTTTCTTCTCCCTAAATGCTAATCTGGTTTTAACACCACAGAGGAGGAGCAGGAGGTGGGATGAGGCAAAAACATGTAGCTGTTGAGAAATCTGAATCAAAAAATGACTGTAAAGGTAAGAAAACGGGTTGATTTGTGCCTATTTTAATAAATAATAGATGGCAGTTTGAGCAGGATTAAAGAGGTTTCTGTGGATGTTTTGATGCAGTGAAAATGGGTCAGTGTGAATTCAAGCTGTGAATTCAAGATGACAGCCAGTGAGGCACAGGAAAGAGACTTCAGAGCCACCTTTCTTATTTAATACTCCATATGGGTTTATAACCAACAGGATGGCCACTTATTACAAATCACAAATCATTTTTTCAAAGTCACATCTCTAATGACATCTAGGTCACAGCCGTCGCTTCAGATTAGAAACCCAAACTGTTACTGTTCGCCCTCAGGTCTAAATTACCATAGAAGCATTTAAATAATAGAGTTACATCTGTTCCTTTTCAGGTATTATGAGCTTAGACTTTTAGGGTCTTTTCACACCTCATAATCCAGATTTGGCTTAATTGGGGACTAAAATTGCAAAAATTTGCTACATTTTCTGAGTCACACCAATTTCATCAACCTGTTCCCCTCCTCACCAGTAGGGGCGCTGCACCAAGAACCACTGAAGGAAACAACATAAAAACCACTGAGGAGAACACTGAGCGCAACGTCCGTCTTCACAAAATGAAAACAAAGTGGAGTAGCGTCAGATTTCGTAGGATTTCTCTTGTCTGTTTTTCTCCCGCTAGAGTTAAGCTAACATGTTTGTTTTGGTTGTATTTATCTAGAACGTTTTGAAAAAAATTCAGGAATTATGAGAATAATCTCAGAAATGTTCTATAATAAAATAGGGAAATTTCTAAGCTCCAAGAGTCATAAAATTGCTAACTCTAAACCCCCAAAATGTCCAAAAGTTGCGAAACTGCAAGCAAAAATGAAGATAACATTTTGAGATTTATTTCAGAAATGTTCTAAAAATGTTCTTGAAATGTTTGAAAAGTCCAAGCTTAACATTCTTTTTCTCTAAAATGTCTGAGATCAATCTAAGATTTAATCTGAGTTTTTTTACATGCAAATTTTTCCAAAACATTTTCGAATTTCCAAACTCAGAAATGTTCTTGGATTTTTTTTCTAGAAGTTTTTTAAATTTAACCTCACGATTTGAGATTTTTGCAGAAATTTTGTAATCAATAATGGCTCTAATCCACCTTTGTATTCTTGAGTTTCTACAGATTAAATAAGATTTAGAAACTTCCCTGTTGATAGAAAACAAACCTTTTTGCTGTTTGAGATTTTGTGCTGACCAGGAAAAGTGAAGTAAAGTCCAGCAGCATTAAGCTCTATAATTTACACATCGTTCTATAGATTGTCCAATCAAAACGCTGACAAATATCGATTCCAA
Source organism: Micropoecilia bifurca (assembly GCA_903067075.1). Lineage (NCBI taxonomy): Eukaryota > Metazoa > Chordata > Actinopteri > Cyprinodontiformes > Poeciliidae > Micropoecilia > Micropoecilia bifurca. The sequence goes on from CAEGAF010170108.1 coordinate 8,885, forward strand.
TTTGTTTCAGTATCACACTGAAGATCCATACTGAGAAAACATCTGCTGGTCGTAAACTTTACTCAGCTTTTTAACGCCAAATGCTTTAAAACATGCCAGCCATGTTGTTCCAGAAGGGAACTGTGGAGAAATGAAACCCTTACCTCATTTAAAACCAACAAATGAGAACGAATTCATAAGATGCTGTGAGGTGATGGAGGGCAGCATGTTACTGTTTTACAGGCATCATTATGAAACTGAAATGTCAAGACTATGAAAAACAGAAACCTCAGATCCTTCCTGAAACTAAAACATGAGCATCTGCTGAGGGTAAAAGCAAAACAAAGGAGGCAAATATTCCTAATTTAAGGTCATAATAGAGGATTAATGAGGAGGAGTCTAATTATAACATGACCTGAGTTAGATTTAATACCTTCTGAGTAGTTTTTTTTATTACAAAAGACGGATGTTTTGTGACAGAGGAAACTCTCAGTGACAGAATCTGCTTGGGATTAAAAAATATACATAATAAAATAACCAGTGAGACGAGAAAAACGATGCAAACGTGACTCACCAGCATAGAGTTAGAGTTTATGTTTCAGAGCCACAAAGACGCTAATATATCAGTGATAGCAAAGCTAAATATGAGAGAGAAACTGAACAACATGGAAATTATCTCCACTCAGCAGCATATTTTGTTTATTTAGACCATATATATAGAGAAAAAAAGTTTATTTCAATGTCATATTTTCACCATGTTAGTAATATTTATAAATGCCATATTAACAAACTGAAGATTTATCTCCAAATAAATATTTAGTTCAAAATTAATTGATTAATTTTTCTAAGTTTTTATGTAAAAATAAATAAATGAATCAAAATGTTACTTAAGCAACAAATGGAGCAATATGTCAGCAGAAACCAACTTTTATTTTGACAGTCCACTTAGTTAGATTACATAGTTTTCTAATTACAACCTGTTGAGAGATTTATTTCTCAAATTTCTTGAGATACCTGATGAACAGATTGGTTTATAAGTCACATTTATCCCTGCCAAACTAAATGCCTTTAATTTCATGATTGCTACCAAGTTCTAGGTGTTACGTAGTGAATCATGTTGCATTTTGTAAAACAACAATAAACAGAGATAATATTCACAATAAAAACATGACACCAGCATCCTGGTGGAGCATTAAAATGCCTTGTAGATTTTCTGCGCCTAGTAACTTTGATCTTTTATTTCTATATTATTTTAAATGCATGTTTTTTCTCTTTCAAAATAAATAAATTTCCATTCACTCAGAAAACGCAAATAGTACAAAAAACACAGCAAAGCGTGAAATTTAAAGAGGATCCAGTTTGTTTGTGCTGCCTCCGTCTCAGTCATTAGGAATGAACAAATGAATGAATGAATCACTCTTAGCTATAATTACTAGATACGGTTGATCAGGCTGTTTGTCTCCATCAGGAAAATTGACTGTGATAAATAAAGAAGTATTTCATCTCTTTATTGTATCTGGAGCTATTAAGAAGATTAGTAGCGGACAGAAAAGAAGAGATAATCCAACAGGATCATTTACATAAATTATTACTGCAAACAGAATCATTTTCCCTTGAGTATCAACTTGACCGTGAACCAATTTCTTTGACATTTTTATGACTTATTTTGTATTTGTATGCATTTAAACCCATCGATACGCCTTCATTGTGATGCACGTTTTTGATGTTTTGAGGCAGAAACATTTGGTTTTGCTTTCCCTGGTGGTAAACGTGGAATCCGCTGCAGCCACCAGCATCATGAGAGAAAGTCTGGCTCCTGGCCCTGCTAAACCTCCACCTCCTCATCTGTCAGAGGTTGGGGGGGATCGGAGCCTCGCTCCTCCCGTCTCGCTCTGGAAATGGGGGAGGATTGGCCTGGAGGGCGGCAGATAAAATCCAGGAGAAGAAAACAAGATGATGGAAAAGCAGCTCAACGGGATTAAGGAGCTGACAGCGAGGATGAAGGGAGGAGATGCAGAGTGGCCTTGGTTTAAAGAAATAAAGAAATAAAAAAAACACTTGGTGTGTACAGTTTGTAAAAAGCTGAACGACTCTGCAGCAAAGCCTCGCTGTCAGCATTCGACTCTGTTGCCATGGAGTCGCATCCTCCAGACCTTTTTACACATGTTGCTCTTACGTCTTCATCCATTCACAGAGAAAACTCCTCTTCTACCGAGACCCTATAATCAGCCATTAGTTTGGTTTGAGCTCCTTTCAGAATGAGCTGATTTGCAGCGTCTCGTCACTTTAAATAGAAATAAGCTGCTGCTGGCCACGACTCCAGCTCAACACTGAGGGGCTTTAGGACCAAAACAGCAACATTTATTTTATTTCCAGCACTGAGTCACACAGCACTGAGTCAAACTAACCAAACCCTCTGAGAAACCTGTTCCCCTCCTGGCCTGTGGGGGCGCTGCACCAAGAACCACTGAAGGAAACAACACAAAAACCTCTGAAGACACTGAGCACAATTTCCTTCTTCATGAAATGGAAGCAAAATTGGAGGCGTCAGATTTTAATGGCAACAGGATTTATTTTTAGTCAAGAATAACGATTACAAGACTTTTTCCTGCTAGCTCAAGGCTAAAGTTTGCTTTGTTTGTATTTACCCAGAAGGCCCCGTGTTATAGTCCACTTCCTGCTTTTGGAGCGGTCTCCGGTCCGCTTGATGTTCATATGTATTCGAACCACACCAGAGTTCACTTCAGCTGAACCCTGAGGGAGGTTTGTAGGTGGATCAGAGTTTACGTTTTTGTCCAATCACACATTCACACCTTCCCAAACAAACCAGACTTTCTAATCAAACAGACTGGAGTTGGATTGAAGGGGACTAAACAGGGCTGTGTTACACACACAGCCCTGTTTGGCCCCTTACACTCACACCGCACATGAAAATGACTGCAAACATACGTAATTATAGAACTGCACATCTTTGAAAAGCATAAGTAGCGCCTTCAGCCAATGAGAATGCAGCAAGTGGTTTCTGGATAGTAAGTAATCAAGAAAACACTTATAAACTCCAGCAGCCATTGTACAGCAGATACAGCGGTAAACATGCTGGAGTTCTAGTTGGGTTGCTAGGTAACAGAGCTGGGCTTGGCTGGCGTTGCTAGGTAACATGGGAGTCTGCCTTAACAATCGGAAGGTTTATAAAACCGCTCATTTTCCAGACACCAAAACACATCAACTTACTGATGTTATTTTTTAGTAAGATGGGATGTTTTGAGAAAAATAGAGACCCAAATGGACAACTGGGCAACCAGACTAAACATCCATCCATCCATCCATCCATCCATCCATCCATCCATCCATCCATCCATCCATCCATCCATCCATCCATCCATCTATCCATCCATCCATCCATCCATCCATCCATCCATCCATCCATCCATCCATCCATCCATCCATCCATCCATCCATCCATCTTATCCAGGTCGGGTCTCGGGGGCAGCAGAGGCCCAGTCTTCCCTCCCCAGCCTCTTCCAGCTCCTCCAGGATCCCCAAGGCATTTCCAGCAGAGAGACATCGTCCCTCCAGGTGTCTCCATCAGAGACATCGTCCCTCCAGGTGTCCTGGTCTCCCCTCCTCCCGGTGGGACCTGAACTCCTCACCAGGGAGGCGTCAAACAGGGACGCAAACCATATTCATTAAGCAAACAATTAATTAAATGTTTTTTTTTATGTTGATTTAGTGTTCTTAGTTCTTTGCTTTTCTCATTTAACAGAATAATAATGTTGTGAGTTTATTTCCATACACAGGAACGTAAAGAAGGTGGTTTTGAATGTGCATTCATTACCATGTGAGCTATAATCTGAGATTTAACATTTTAGGAAGGGTCCCACTTTCCTACATTTTACATTGTTTTCTCTTTTCTTTTTACGCAAAATCAAATTAATTGTAATATTCCTGCAGCACTGGCAGGTAAATTAACTTGTTTTTTGTTTGTATCCCCTTAAATCATGTCATAGTTTTGCATTGTCCAGTATTAACACAGCTGTCAGGTACTTTCAAATTAAAAACACACAGCTAATCCATCCTGAAATTATTCTCTGACTTTTAATTAATGGAAAACTTTGAACACTTTAATAAGGCTTAACAAAAGTCCCCTTCCACCTCCGACTATTTTAGCAATCAGAAGTTCAGGCAGAGATGTTTCCGTTTTGTCTGAGGGCAGCAAACACAAAGTTTCTGGACCTGAAGGGTCAGATTCCTTTTTAACAAAACGCTTTTCAGTAATTCATTACAGTCATAAGCTGCAGGAGACAACAGATAAATCTTCCTATTTATTACGAAACCTTTACTCTATATGTTCAGCAGATTATCAGAAGAGCAACATGAGACTCATGAATAAAACATCCAACAAAACACATGTGATTTGAACATAGTTTTCTGGATGAAAGAACTTGAGAATAAATAATCTTGTGTGTTTTGACAGGTGCAGCGCAATCAAGCAGTTTGTGATTAAATGTAGATTTAAGAAACTCAAATTATCTCCGGTTTATTCCAATAAATCAGCATCTACTTGAAAACAGACAATGATGATGATAATGTGTGAACATAAGAAAGACAAAGCCACGGTCATGGGTTGCCATGGTGATTCCCGCCTTTTCTGAAAACTCACTTACGGGTTGCCATGGTGATTCGTGGTGTTTTTTTCTAGAAAATAATTTAAACAAACTCCATCTGATCACACTTTCTACAGCTGTCTTAGAAAATACTTAAGGAGAAAATCAACAGGCAAACAAAAAGTTTCATGGTTTTTTTCTTAACGTTTTCACCAGCATGGTCTGGCCCACATAAGGCTGCGTTCACACTGCAGCTTGAAGTGACCCAAATCCAATTTTTTTTGGTAATTCTGATTTTTTTTACCCGGCCGTTCACACTGCCAGTAAATGGACCTGTATTTGTTCTGCAGTCTGGACGGGCAAGCGACCTGAAAGTGTCCCGCATGCGCAGTAGAGGCGCCATAGCGTCAGGTTCTCAGTGATCTGCCAACCACCATAGAAGAAGAAGAGCTCAGTGTTTGAGGAAGTAAATATGGAGGCTAACGGTGGAGCTTAGCTACATATTTGAAGTTGTTGTCCAACCAGAGCAACATATTAACAACTTAATCCTCATTTAGTCGTCATGGTTGTTGTTTTTCTTCCCGTATCAGGACCAGAATAGTGAGATTTGTTGAGAATCAGTGACGTTCAG
>CAEGAF010170138.1:0-11594 GCA_903067075.1 Micropoecilia bifurca
ATATATATATATATAAACTTTTCTAATATTCAAGTATAAAGATTTTATTTCAAGCAGTGTATCCAAGAAGACCAAATGTGTTTTTGAGGCATTTTTTGAAACCTGTACCAGGCGCTCACTTCTTATTCCAAAGATCTGAATAAAACTAAACAGATCTTCTAAAACCAAAAATAACTTTTTAAACCACATAAGCAGTGTAAGCCCCCATAATCCCCCCAAAATTTTAACTAACAAATGAATCACAACTGGACAAACTGAAACCGAGATCATAGTTTTTCTATTGAGTTTTAACATTCACTGTTAACATTCAAGTAACTTCTGAAAATGGTACATCATTAAATGCAATGGAGCAAAACATTGTTTTTCTGCTCTTCAGTTACAATAAATAATTTATTTACTTTGTGAAATCAACAGGCATACATTGATTGTTCTTTAATGATTTTTTATAAGAATAAAGTTGTGTGTTGTTATTTAATCATTGTATCCATGGAGACTATATGTACCACATTTTTCAAAAAGCTGATTCCAAAACGTCTTTCAAACCAAAACAACTGCAGTCAACATTACTGACATTTTCCAAAATTTCACATAAGCATATAAATCACAATATAAATTAAATTAACTCACAAATATGTTGCATTCCAAAAAAGCTAATTATACCTTCCTAAACAAAGAGTTGGAATTTCCAAAAAACTGAACACCAAAGTCATCTAAGCTGATTTTATCCAACTGAAATATTTTTATTTTCTTTTAAAATCAGTTCACTAGGAAAACTAAACACACATATTAAAGTCTATCATTAGATAGGAGAAGGCATGTATTTGCAAATGTTTTATTAATTTTTTATTGAAGTCATTTTAAATAATGTCACCAATGTATCCATGGAAACTAAATATGTTTGTCTGGGCATTTTTCAAATAAATAAAGAAAGAAAAAATATATTTTAACTAGATCTAGATAGATCAAAGAATCATCCAGTTTACCAAGAATTGGACTCCAAGGTCATCAAAGCTGATTTTCACAAAAAATTATTATTTTGTTTGTGAAAATCAGCTTTGATTGATTATCACTACGACTATACACGATTCATTGCCTATTAATGGTCTATCATTAATGTACACACACACTTATGTAGTTTATTACTGGGGTGACAGTGGTAGAAGTTTGCCCTGTTGTGTCCTGGAGCAAGGCACTTCTCCCACCTTCAGCTGGAGTTTATCACTGGCACGATATGTGGCTACAATCCATTAGCTTATTATCATGACTGTGTGAAGGTGTGCACACTGATGGAAACTTTTATGTTAAGGGCCTTCAAGTGTCCTGATAAATCATTAGTTTGCTGTGATTACCATGGAAACCAAGTATGTTTGTCAGGGCATTTTTCAAAAAAATAAAGAATTAAATAAAGTAAAAACCAAGAATTGGACAGAAATCTGACTTTTTCAAACCAGCATAACAGTTTTTCTCAAACACAAGTGTTGATTTCCCAGACATTTATCCACAATGTCAATATGCTAACACATAAGACACAAAACAATTTAATTCAAATTTGTTTCACCCCACAAATGCAAAAGAGACCTATTAAAGCTATATATTTCAAAGAACTGGACACCAAAGTCATCAAACCTGATACTCAGATTAAATATCACCATTTTTGTTTTTTGTTTTTCAAATCAAGTCACCCATGTTTCCTGGCTATGCTAAAAAAAATTAACATATTCCTTTCTTAAAAAATAATGAAACTAAACAATTAAAATATAGGCTATTATAAGGATAAAAGCTATTTTCTTAATGCTTTTCAAAAATAACATTAAATATTTAGGGTATTTCATTTAGCGTAACCATGGAAACTGGGTGTTTATCACGGCATTTTTCAAAAAATAACGGTCAAAAGATTAGATCATTTTTCAGGAATTTGACTTTAATTTAACTAATTTGACAATAATTAAGTGAAATATATATATGTCTTAAATCACTACACCACAGTTTAACATTCCCGACATTTCCAGCGAAATTCAGTTAAGAAAAAGGCTAATAGAAAAAGAATCTATGCTAGCAAAGAATGCTACTTGTCTTTTTTTTTGCACACCAGTCAGAATTTCTTTAAAACACACACACAAACACAAAATAAACTAAATAAGTCACTGATAACTTAGTAATAACTTGCTTTCGTTTATTTAAAATAGTAACAGAATGATTTTAACCTTCCAGCCGATCTCCCTCCTGGTGCTTCTCCTGGCCAGGAACCGTCTTTCGCAGGTTGGCGTTAACCACGGGCTTCTTCAGCAAGTGCTTCTTTGACAAGTTTTGCTAGCAGACTTCTCGACAAGCTCAAACCTTCCGAGGCTCCAAATGCTTCTTCAGGCGTCTCTCTCAAAAGTCCCGTCGCAAAGGGGAAGAATTCAGAAGGTAAGCGTCATTTATGGGGTTGAGAACCCTAACGTCGTTTCCATGACTTTCATTGACGAACGCACGCACTGGTGCGTGAGAGAAAATGGACTACAAATAATGCAGATAATACAAGTATCGCGATATCTTGTTAATCACTCCGTATGCTGCCACCTACTGGCCAACCAGTCTGAGTTCACAATGACATTTTTAAAACTTACCCTACTGGGCGGACATTATATGTCTGTTTTCATTCTTAACTATGTCAGTTTCGGCCCTACAAATGGGAAACCTTCTCTCTGCCGTGAAGCATGGATTGGAAGAAAAAATCAAATTCAAAATTCAATTTAAAAATACTTTATTGATCGAAAGGTAACGTTACACGTAGCTAGCTCCAGATCCTTCAAGTATTTATTGTAGATGGCTAATTGCTGTTGGCAGGAAAGATCTTTTGTAGCGGAGGTTGAAGAAGCCTCTGATTGATGATAAGATGTTTTTTCAAGACGGTCTCATGAAGAGGATGGTCAGGGTTGCCCATAAATTTCTTTAAAATGCTTTATTTCAGTATCCTGCAGCGTTCTCTTTCAATCAGCTGAAATTTGGGTGATTGCTTCTCTGAAAAATAATTTTGTTGCAGCAGATTCTGGAGATGTTTCCTGCTAAAATGTGACAGTAATGGTGGGAAAAATCTAAACTTTAACCATGGCTAAAACAGGTGAATTTTTAAGTAAAAAGCAGCTAGCCTTTGATTGAGGCAGCGAGTTTAAATTTTAAAAAATGGATTGCTTATCCAGAAATAAGCCAACAACTTTTCTCTCAGCTGTTCCTCTGGATCTTGCTGGAGGAGCAACGATGTGTTACAGATTATTTATTTGAAATTTTAAAGAAGTAAGTGTGTGACTTTTTATTGTTTCTTCTTGAAATTCCTGTCCCTAGTGGAAAAAGTAAAGACAGGTTATAAATAACATTATTTTTTAATCCTTTTCGATGCAGATTTAACGCTTGAATGTCGAATGGGGTCCAACTGACCTCAAACACGTAAAACCTGTATCTTTTTTCATAGACCTCTACGTTTGCCTCAGTCCTTGCACGCACAAAGGTTAAGTGAGACCTCAGTTTGGAACAGAGGGACATTTAGCTGCCATTTGGATGGGCATGATTAGTTATTTAAATGTGACCCTGACTGAGAATGTTCTGATCTCCGTGGGCCTCTGCGTGATTTCCCCTCACAGACGGATCCTCAAATGTCTTCAGCAGTGGTTTCTCTTCTGACAAATTATCAGAACATGTGAAATATGCAAATGGAGGAAGCCTGCTTTATGCCTTATTAGCATCAAGCAAACCAGCCTGTAGTAAAACGGTCCTTCCTCAAGCAAAGAATGCCTCATTAATAAGACAAGTCTTTATTGAACCACCTAGGTGTGAAACAGTAAAAGAAATGTATGGCTCATTATATTCCAGTTTAATTAGAGCCTTTGGGGGAGTGGGTTTGTTCTGATTGTAATAAGGCAGCAATTACTGTCGCTGTAGAGTTAAAATGTGACAGCCACTCCCTGTTCATCCTCTGCTCACTGTGCAGCCGCAAAAAATAAAATAATAAGAAATTTCTTAATTTCTCAAAATTAAGGCATTTTTGTCTAAAACATTTTGGCATTTCTCAAAATTTAAAAAAAACAAAAAAAAAACATTTAAGGCCTCGAAAAAGTGTAAAGAGGAGGTAAGGTACAAAATTTTTTTGAGAATATTTCTTAAAAATTTCTCAAAAAGGACTTTTTTGAGAAAAGTCCTTTTGAGGACTTTTCAAAAAGGACTCAAAAAGGATGAAGGCTTGTTTTAGTGGGGCCTGGGGTTTGTCGGACAGTGTCCATGTAGTTCTCCAGAGCTCTCAGCATCAGTCTCATAAAAGGTTGCGTGTCGCTCCAACGTGTTGAATCTCTTCTGAAAAATGGCCGACTACGTAGCCGCGCTATAGTAGGCGGGGCTTGTCGCGCATAAGTAAGAAGCCGACGTCTCCTCTGATTGGCTGATGGATGATTAGCCTCAGCAACAGTGGCGCAAAAAGTGGGTATGCAGAGTATGCAACGCATAGGTGCGCAGACCAGAGGGGGCGCCAAAACCCCGTCTGGAGGGGGCGACGCGCCTCACGCTTCTTCACCTCGCGCACATAACGAGGTTAATGTAGCGAGTTTTATCCTTCACTTTTTGTTGACTTATCACATCAACAAGCGTATTCACCAATGGTTTTATTTTAATTTATTTGTTTAATGGAAACACGGCAATTGCGAACTTTTTTTGTGTGTACCTACATTAGAAGAGTATTGACAAAAATTTGCGCATGACGTTTGTCATGGAAACGCAACTAGGATATACTGGAGTGGAACCCAACTGATTCATGACCCACTGATGTCTTTCCTATCCCCACTTTTTTGTGAACCCATTTTATGACTTTTTTTTTTTTTTTTTTTGCAGTGTGTGACTGACCCCCTCCCCCAGTGAGGCTCGGGTGGCCAGTCTCCCCCTCCCTGTGTGCAGTGGGCGGCCCCCCCCCCCCACTCCTCCCCCTCCCTCTCCCTCTCCGTCTGCATTAAATGCTCCAGCTCCTGTCCGGGTGCCGCACACTGCGGTCTCCACCAGCCCTCCGCACTGCGCTCTCTTTGCAGGTGGGAAATAACTACACACACACAGGACAGTCACAATGTAAGTATTTACAACATATCAGGACATTGAATACTTTTTTCCCCCTAAACTCCTCAGTAAGGTACATTTGATTTCTAATGCTGTTGAATTAATTCCCTTTACCGGCTTGACGTGCAGGTAAAGTTGAGGTTTGCGTCATTTATTTCTTCTTCTTCCTAAGCAGCGCGCGCTTGTATGCATTATCTGAAACGGTGCGTTGGCGCTTCAGTCATATTTAGAGACATTACTTATTATTTATTACTATACATTTGAAAGCTCCTGGTATTCTTTGCTGGTTCCAAACATTCTCGGTAAGGAAGATGGAGACCTTCTGCTCGCTGCTCCTTCCTGACCTTAAAACGCCTTTGGTTTGCAGAGCAGACTGATGATGCAGCAGATTTCTCTCCCTCTCTCCTCGGTGCAGCAGCAGCAGCAGCAGCAGCAGGAACACGTGTCCAGTTTCATCTCTGCAGTGATGAAACCCAGTCCTGACTGCAGCAGCAGCAGCAACAGCCTCTTCCTGACAGACACCTTCCTTCCTCCTCTTCTCCTCTTCATTTGACCTTTTTTTTTTAAATTTTACATCTTTGTTTTCTCCGCCATGTTTTCTTTGCTTTTCCACTTTCTGAACGCTTTGTGCAACATTTGCAGCTACATCTTTAAAGCTTTTTTCAACGTGGCCTGAGCCAAACAAACAAGAAAAAACAGATCGTTTATATGAAGAAACATCTTTATGTGCTCTTTTCCAGGGCTTTCATCATTGCCCTAGCTGTTCTGGCCCTGGTGGTTTCCATTGAAAGCAGCGTGGGGTAAGTCAGTTGCTTCAGTAACATAGATCACGAATAAGTCATATTTTCAACCTGAACTCTTTACCAATGCTGGGGAAAATCCCGTAAAACGGTCCACCTAAGGACTTCCTTTGAGGTTTTACAGATGCAGCTCAAATCGATCAAAATCATTAGAACTATAATTAAAACATAAAATGATTTCAGTAATTCTGTTCTAAAAGTGACACTGTTCTCAGAGTGGTGCATCCGAGCATAATTAATGGAAAGTTCAGTGGGAGGAAAAGCTGTGATAGAAAAAGACTCACAACTGTTAGGGATATATTTGGGCCTAAAAATACAAAAATGTTAGTGCTGAGTCATGGTCTAAAAGTGTCAAAAGTGTATGAATTGTCAATTTTTTTAGTTTTTTTTGATAAACAAAGTAAAACACTAACACAGTTTTGTACAATAGAGACGGGACACGTTTTATTTCCCTTTAGCCGTAAAGTTTCATGGACTGACAGACCATTCTGCATGCCCAGCTCCATGTGGATTTTATTAAGTGGACACATTTACAGTGTAACAATTTACAATAATTCACAATTGTGTTTTTAAAAGAAAAATCAGCTGAATGCATTTAGCATATGGCTCAAATATGGCACTATGCTGGCAATGAAATATGTTTAATATCTACTTAAAGGTTATTAAGTAGTCAGTATTCAACTTAAAGGTTATTTTCAAAAGGCACTTTGGACTCATCGGCCATATGTTCTAATTTATTGATTCCGACTGTGAATTAGGGATGGGCGTTTATCGTATCGTTTATGGTAAAAAATTTATCATGATCAGAATTTTCATTAATGAATTCCAGTTAATGTTAAATAGAAAACCAAACTGACGGTGTTATAAGAGAAGTTATATTTAATGTTTACTCTACTGTTCCACGAGAGCATCAAAAAAGATGAGAGCATCAAAAAAGATGAGTACATTTGAAAATATGATTAAATACTGTTAATAGTTTTTATGTAGTTTTTATGAATCACACGTCTTTAACTCATGGTTCTCTTGAAGAAGACGATTTTAGACGGGAATGTTTTTCTCAAGAAATATTTCTGTTAGATGTCAAGCAGTCATAGCTTTAAAAAAAATTGTATTTATTTTTTAATTATTATTTTTTAATCGTTATATAGCACCACAAAATATCACAATAAAATTCTAAGTCTATCTTGCCCACCCTGACTGTAAATGCTTGTGTTTTCCCCCCACTGTGTTGCAGACCAAGCACCAACACCAGCTTCTGCACCGAGTCTAAAGAATGTCTGGAATATGAACTGGTCTGCAAAACGGAGGAGTATGAAGTGAGTCTGAACCTCCAACTAGAAGCTAAAACACAACTTTTTTTTACCCCCTCTCCTCACATTTATGTGTGTGTGTGTGTGTGTGTGTGTGTGTGTGTGTGTGTGTGTGTGTGTGTGTGTGTGTGTGTGTGTGTGTGTGTTCAGGTGCGACACCTTACCCCCACTCGCTGGGTGTCGACAGACGCCGAAGCCTACTTCATGGGAGTGGGAGCAGCCATGGCTTTCAGGAGACTCTTCCAGTACATCAACGGAGCGAACGACGAAGGTGAGAAAACGAGAGGAAGAGTGCGACTGAGCGCGTAAACACTGTTTGATTTGATTTATTTATTCTTCTTACTGTGGCTGTGTGGGGTTTTCTGGGTTTAGGCTTGAAGATGGAGATGACCGCCCCAGTCCTGGTAAAGGTCCCAGAGGAAACCAAGCTGTGGGAGCCGGCCGTCTACACGCTCAACTTCCCGCTGCCGGCGGCCTATCAGGACAAACCGCCCGCGCCCACCAACGACAAGGTGAGCGGGCAGGAAGCCGGGACTGCAGAAGGATGTGGTTTCCTTTGTGATTGTGGGTTTGAAGGTTAAACTCTGCGGCGCGTCTTTGAGGGGCGATGCAGAATTAGATCAGGGCGTTTTACTTAGAGATCAATAGGAAGCACAGAAGCAGAAAACTGAGCTTCACACCAGAGCAGCTTTCACTCAGAGGAAGAGGAAAGAGTAAAGGTGGCACCTGAAAGGGAACATTTTCATAACTTTACATCAGGCTATAATGTGATTCCTTCATCCTGGAGTGTTGTTGATTCTTTCATGCATGTTTGAGAAATCCTTGAATCTCCTGTGGTGACCATGCAAACACCTGGTGGAAGCACACCTGTTGAGCTCATTATGAGAGTACGACGACCTTTCAGGGTCATAGTAGATAGGAAAAAAAGGACCAGTATATTTCTGACAAAAACTCTGACATTTTGAGATTAATCTCAGAAATGTTCTCATCAGATTTGATACATATATAGCACTTTAATAACAACTGAGGGTAATCACCGGGCCCCTTACGTGCAGCAGCTGGAAACAGTTGAGCGGGGGGGTGGGGGTGGGGAGTGCGAGCGCGATCCCTAGACAGTCACATAATTCTGTTGACGGGGGGAACGGGCGGGGGGGTTGCCGACAGACAACTACTGACATTAATAAACCTTTCTCAACAGGCGGGGGCGCACTTTCTCAGTCTATAATCCGACATTCGAGCGACTTGAATCCATTCCTCCCTCCCTGGCTCCTCCAGACCCAGACCCCCATCGGCCTGGTTCGGGGGTGGGGGGGGTTCGGCCTGGTTCGGGGCCCCCCCAGCCCCTCCCTATAGCTCCGCCCCTGATTGTACTATAAAAGGAGAGTTTGTGGCTGGAAAATACATAATACCCCTTTAAAGATATTCACATTTTCATTCAGGACATTTGGCTGTTATTGGGCTTTTGTGTACAAAGCAGTGGATTATTCTTAAGTGGATAGAAGGAGGTTCATAAGTTTTTACAAATAAAAATCTTAAAAAGAGTGGCATAAATGTTTGTTCAGCCCCTCCAATTACTAAATACACTATAGAACTTCCTTTTGCTGCTGTTGCTGTTTTAAATCTTTTTTCATGTGCAAGTCAGTAATACTTTATTTATATACTTTATTTACTTTATTTATGCGGGTCTTGATCCGTGGACCTCAAGGCCCTAATCCAGAGATGTAGATTGGAATCAGTCCATAAAGAGATCCCAATATCTTGAAATGCACGGGCAGCCAATGACGTTTCATTAGAATTGTCATGTGATTTTCTGACTTTTCAGAAAATGTTCAGGTTCTTTTAGAAAATTTTTGAGATTAACCACAAAGTTTTAGTTCTAGCCAATTTTGGGCTATTCAAAACTCAGAGATTCGCTTGTTTTTCTAGACAATTTCTGAAGTTTTTTCTGGTGGAAATTCTGTCCTTTTTTTCTGGCCCTAATACGCCATCATACATGGAAGACCAAAGGTCTCACCACCGTGGGTTGGTTGCAGTTTTTGCTGCTCACTGGTGTTTTCCTCGCTCTGGCTGCCCAGGTGTATTTTACAGCGATGCCGGACATGGATGTGTACGTGAGGAGCTACGGAGGCTGGATGCTGTCGGTCACCTCCAGGCTTCACTCCCACCTGCTGACCAAAGAGCTGGAGCGAGTTCACGCCTCCTACAACCACACCTACCACTATGGAGTCGGTTACGACAGGTAGGATGCGCGTTGCTTTCGTCCTGTTTGTCCCAGCAGCTTCTATCTTTATTCTTTTCAACATACTCCTGTTTTGCTCCCCCCTGCGTGTCTGCAGTCCCTTGAAGCTGCTGAACCGGCATAATGAGGTGTGGTACGTGGCCGAAGGGGAACCGGTGTGCACAGACCCACAGGAGCCCACTCCCGCACACACTCCCCGGCCCACGCCGACCCACCTGCTCGCGGACTCGCCATCCGAGATGCTGTCCGACTCGCCCTACCTCCCTCCGTCCAACTTGTCCTCAAACACCACTTTTAACTCCTCCTCTTCCTCCCTGCTGCCCTCCTATCCCTCGGCCGTCCTCCCGTCTGAAACCCCGGCGAGCAATTCGTCCGAGCCTCACACTGAGGCCGCGTTCAGCCACCCTCCGTCCTCCGCCCTCGTGGCAGAGGACCCGACGGCGGCCAACGCCTCCGTCCTGTCCTCCGCCGGCCCCTCGCTGGAGCCCGAGCGCGAGGCCGGCGCATGGAACTTCACGACCAGCAGCTCCGTGAACACACAGGCTAACACTGGCACCGAGGTCCAGCAAGACGACGCCCATTAGCAACACTGAAGCTATCGATGTTAGATATACAGAAGCGATGCACTGTTTGGTTGTTTATTTCTCCAATATGCAATCTGCTCATTTTACCACTGCTTTGTTCCTGCTCCACCCAGAGTATCTGTTCACTGTGTCACTCCCAAGTTACCTAACTGCTGCACTATAGGTAGATGTGAGGTTAAACTATATTAATCAGATTTAACTGTTAGGACTTCAATCTGCTTTAATCTGATAAACACAATGCAGGGATTAACTATAGTAGATCGTTACGTCTGTAGAAAGTGAACTGTCTTGATGTGAAGAAGTTTGACTTTCTGCTCAGCTCCATCACCGACTTTCTTTTTCTGCTGTAAGTGTGGCGACATATCAGTACAGTCATTGTAAAACCAGTGTGTGCGTTCAATGGGATCTTTGCTGCACAAATAATCACACTTAAGATTTAACTTAAGAACAAAGTAATAACGTTTTAGAATTTTTCCCCTGCATTTTTATTATTTAAATTAGCTTTCAGGGAAGGAAAGAGACATCTAAAAGTGCAAGTGAAGTAAGCAGTCCTGCTTTAAGCACTAAACTTAGCTGGGGCTACATAAGTGCTTAGTTTTTTCTTCAAAACTGAGCATGGTTAAAAGAACTCAACACAAGTTAATCTGTCTGTCCCACAGAGAAGTATTATTCACTTCACTCTGCTTCAAGTAAAATCGTTCAACAAATCTTTCTGCTTTCATTAAACTGGCATCGTTCTTGAAAAGTGTCTCCAAAAAAGTGTAATTATGTTCTTTAATGGTATTAAAACTGCACCAAAGATCCCAGAGAAACACACTGCACCAAACCAATGCAATAAAATGTATGTAACTTAAAAAATAATCATTCGGTAGCAATGCATCTCAGAGCTACATGGTGAATTTTCTGAGGAAGGCGCAATAAAATGGTACACTCTTGTTGTTATGAATTATTGACTTGAATCAGTTATACATCTCATCACCTTCACTCAATTGGCTTCGTTTTTTTTCCAGCAATCTGAAAACAAGAAGCTTGAGGAGGGCTGTAGTGAGTACTAACAATGACTAGTTAGCTGTAAGTGCAGGCACTTTAAGTGTGAATGCAGTGTGACATTATTAAATGTGTGGAAGGAGAGAATAGAAAATAAATGTGGGCAAAACTTCAGTAACGACTAGCTTAATATGCTTTAGCATACAGATTCAATGGCTCTGGCTCTGCTAGAAGGAAATTCACGCTAGCTTAG
Organism: Micropoecilia bifurca; assembly: GCA_903067075.1. Lineage (NCBI taxonomy): Eukaryota > Metazoa > Chordata > Actinopteri > Cyprinodontiformes > Poeciliidae > Micropoecilia > Micropoecilia bifurca. Next base: position 11,247 of record CAEGAF010170138.1, read on the forward strand.
AAACTACTTCAGGTTATTTACAATTGAAGTAAAAATATTTCAAGGTTTTATTTTGTGTATTTTTAATGACTACAGGTAAGGAAAGAAAACCTCAAATTCGGTGTCAGAAAATTAGAACATTATTTTGGACTAATCAAAAAACGGATCCTCTAAGTCTAGATATCAAGCTAATGAAAAGTATACATGTCAACTAGGGGTTGCACCAATTAGTCGACTAGTCGACTAGTCGATTCTTTTCTCTGCGATGACTTTTTTCTGGGCCAGTCGACTTGTCGCAATCACGTGACAAAACAGATTTTTCCAAGTAAATAGATAAAGATGGACTAGGTGAGTCGGAAAGCTCAAATT
>CAEGAF010170143.1:0-13796 GCA_903067075.1 Micropoecilia bifurca
GTGTGTGTGTGTGTGTGTGTGTGTGTGTGTGTGTGTGTGTGTGTGTGTGTGTGTGTGTGTGTGTGTGTGTTTGCACCCAAGAACCCCTGCCGCTCCTCAACCTCTCAGGGCATAAATACCTGTCACAGACAATTAGATCCTGATTGATTTTCCAATGCTCTCTTTGATAGTTCCCCCCTTTCTCTGTCCTTTCTCACCTGCAAACGACTCCATCCAGCAGAAGAATAGGGCCGTTTTTTTTGTCTGCCTCAAGGTCACCCTGACAAACATTTCCCTCTTGGTCGACGATGACCTTGTCTCACGACACTTGAGTTAAAGCGGCGACCCGCGTTTGGAAGACAGAGGGACGTGGCTTTTCCCTGTGGTAGCACAGGTGTAGCTTTGGTTGGACAAGAAGATATTGAAATTATTTCAGTGTTTATTTTGCGGATTGGATACGGCACGATTGGTGCTTCTTTGTTTTCAAATTTGAGAAGTGGAATATGCTGGACTGTCCTTTTAATGTGTTGAAAATGTAATAGGTGTGTGTGTGCGTGTGTGTGTGGGTGTGGGTGTGCAGACCAAAGGTCCAGAAGAACCGGAGGTCCCAATGAAACACCAGCTGCTCCAAGTCATCGTGAGAGTTCTTCAGTACAGAATGCTACTCACAGGTAACGACACAGAGATGCTCAGATTTTAAAAACTACAAGGAAGACATCACAGAAAATAAAGTCATTGTCAGCACTTGAGGAAGTTAGATTCATAATGTGAAAACGTAGGAAGAAAGGTTACACACATTTGCATCGCTTTTTACAGTCCGGTTTGGAAAGAGTCCAAATTTAGAAATTGTAACTATCTGCGCTTTTATTACAAACATAAGCAAAATGTTGTCGATATTACGCTGATGTCGGGAAAAACTTCGTTTTGCATTTGCGGCGTTTCTGTTAAATAGTAAATCCCATTAAAATCGCTTCGTTTTGGGGAAAGTGTAATGGAAGATTTTGCAGGAGAATCATAGATGCAGCACTTTCAAATGACAGACTTGACTATTGATGAACTGTGTGATCTCTAGTGGAGCCAACTGTTCATTATCCAAGGATGCCATTGCCTGCAAATAAGCGCATTGCTGCTAAAATGTCGTGATTTGAGAAAAGCTTCACTCTTAGTCTTAGCCCACTTTATTACCTAGATTTACGTCTGTCCTGCATCCCCTCCAAACCCGTCGCGTCTTATACAAAAGTTAATCAGGTTTAAATCCCATATTTCATAAATGAGTGTAATTAGTATTGGTAAAATCATAAATCTTTTGCTCAGGTTGTTATTGCTTGATGTTGAAATTTGTTCTGATATAAAATTAAGCAACAAAACAAATTAGTAATTTCTCACTGCACCGTGGTGAAAAAGTCAGCTACAAAAAACAAAGTCAGAAAAGTTTTCACTAGTAACTGAGTAATTTGTAATGCTGCAAATAAACATCTACAATTATAATAATGGGAGTCAATACTTTAGACTTGAAAAAGTGCTTCAGAAGTTGGCGTGATTTATCAGTAGATGCGTTCTGTTTGATTTGACGCTCACGTCTTTCATTCCTAATCTGCTTTCTCCAGATTACCTGAACAACCTCTCTCCTGACTCCAAAGAATACGAGGACACTCAGGGTAATTCAACCGTCTCCTGACGTGTTTCCATTAGTGATCTGAAGCTCACAAGCAGCTGATCAGTATGTTAGTACCGATGCACCGTGTCACCCCGTCGAACAATTTTAACTCGTTTTCTGTTATCTGTTTCTGTTGCAGCTGCGCTGGTGATCGTGTCTGAGGTGGCGGACCAGGCCAACGACGACCTGAAACAAGGGGTGAGTTTCAAAACCTGGGTTCATAGTGTGTCCCATTCACTGCTGAAGCTCTAGCTTTAGTCTCCAAAGGTCTTTAAGTCCTGCCTCAAAGAGCGGTTCCTCCGTGAGAATCTGTCTTCTGAATGATGGCATGCCAGAGAGAAAAAGAGGTCGATCCCTACTTGGCGATTAACTGAGGAAAGTTTATGTGACACAACAAAGGAGGCAGTGTAATGCTGGACATGACTTACGGTTCTTCTTAAACTTCAAGACTTGGTGGAGATAATTGACCAACACTTCCTCAATGTCCTTCAGGTCTTTCACTGTCAGACTCCCCCGTGACTCTTTAGGTTCCCTCCTCTGTTTATCACACTGCTCTTCCTCCTCCTCCTCGCACACCCACTGATACGGACACACACAGTCTGAGATGGTGGGGGGGCGACACAAAGTTATTGCCTCCCTTTCCGCCTCCCACATGTTCGTTCAGAAATAAACCGTCCGTGTGTCGTCAGGTGATCGTCCTCTGTGTTTCATCCTTCAATCTCCCACAGGAGAACCTGCTGCGTCTGGTCCACATAGAGTACAGCGTGAAGGGGAAGAGGGACCTTCTGAAGCCCGGAAGGGTGAGAGTCACAAAGCTGCACAGCAGCAAATCAGCGGTTTTGATCTGAATAAAAGCTTTTAACGATTCTTGTCCTTGGCAGATATTCGTCAAAGAGGGGACGCTCATGAAGGTCTCGAGGAAGAGCAGGCAACCACGGCATCTGTTTCTGGTAATGCAGCTCCGTCCGCTGAACTTTTACCCCCACATCATAAAAATAGGCTTATTGAGACACTTTTAGAGTATTCGTACCCCTTCGACGGTTTCACTTTCTGTCTCATTACAGCCTCAGGTGTCAGGGAGTCTAGTTGAGCTTTTACAGATCAACACACCTTAGCTCATAGTTTTTCATCAGTCAGAGCTCCAAAGAAAAGGTTTGAATCGGAGAGTATACGTGTGTGACAATGGACCAGTCAAAGCCCAGAACAGAGGAATCTGGTAAAAAACTTGCAAATTGATGTTCACACACGCGCTTCACATTTGAAACAGGCATCATGATGTCATCCACAAACTTAAAATATCTTATTTTGTGACAATATCCTCAATATTTTCATGAAAGAAAGACCAAGACCAGGTGATATGTATGGAGAGTGAAGAGTGCCAAAATACAATAAATGAAAAATTGGTTTAAATAAAGTATTTAAATGTGTCATTGATTTATTAAAACTATACATAAATACAGAAACTATTTATTAAATATAGAATTAATTATATGTGGATTATGTAAATGTATTGATTTTCTTTTAAAAACTACACATAAACACACACACACAAATATATATAAATATATATATTTAGTGACTTACTTATTTCAGGTTCCCGTGCCAATCGTAAATTTATTTAAACGGTCAACCTCACCATCGAACTCAGTGGGCGGGATCAAAGCTTCTTCTATAGAGACCCTGACATCTGATTGGTTGCTACACAGAGCAAGTCAAGGCAATTTCTCCCAAGTTTGTTATGACTCTGAGATCAATATATTTTTTTAATGAAATCAATATTTGATTGAGACACATACAATTAATTCTATATTTAATAAAAAATTTCTGAATTTATTTAGTTTTAATAACTTCATTAAATATTTGAATAATGATTTCATAAGTTATTGGTTCATTGTAATGTGGCTCTCTTCACTCTCCATAGATTCAAGTTATCACCTCATACTGCTGACACATTAACCAAAGTTAGTCCTCATATAAGCGGTTTGTACAACCTTCCAACCCAAAAGAAGATAACTCAAACCCTGTATATTATTGAATTTTTACATAAAAAGACATTACAATAATCATTTTCATGATCAGGACGCATTTCTGTAGGGAATCTCAGGACCTAATGAGTCTGATTAGGGACTTCTGGTTTAAGGCACCTGTTGAATCACTGAGTCGCGAGTGAAATCGGCTGCTGGCTTTATCTGTGTCAAGGAATGTTGGGTGGAGGTAGGTGAGCTTGTGAGGGTGGAGGGGCGCGAGGCCAAGGCTGCTGGACCTCCACTAAACACCACACCCATCCAGCAAGGTCCTCCCTCTCCACTTGTCTCCTCTCCACCCCTCAGGACTTGTTTTCAAGGGCCCTGCTTCCTTACAGGATGTTTGGTGTGGGTCACTGGATGCCGGCTTCCTGTGTATTGGGAGGGGGACTGACAGTGAAGTGAAGGCCAGACACCCTGTAGAATGTGGGGAGGAGGTGGCAGAAGAGGGGTGGGGGTGTTACACAAACACATAATGTGAAATGGAGAAGCCCACTCTATTGTTCCATGTCCAATCAGCGCTGTCTCATGTTATGAAATATGCTTCGGTGAGACATCCGCAGGAGCAGCGTTTAGGGTTTGGGCTCTTCTTGGTTAATCCAACTAAAACATAAGGATGCTCCCTGGATTAATTTGTCTTTTCTCGTTCTGCGCCGACACGTCCGCCATTGTCTTCTTCCACCTGCAACTAAATACGTTTACTGTAAAGCGATATCCACCCCTGTAAAGTCTGCTGTTACCAGAGTGTTGGTTGGTATTTTGGGGGCTTTTAGCAATAGAGAGTCCAAACTGTGAAGATGAAAATCTATCAGTCTGCTCAGAGACACACAAAAGGTGCAACCAATCCTTGGCCAAGAGAAGAAATAAAACCAGCTTAGGTGTGTTCAGACCAGCCCCGTTTAGTCCACTTTAATCGAATTCTAGTGTGTTTGCCTAGAAAGTCCGGTTTTGTTTGCAGAGACATGAACCTATGTCTAAGTTCAGTTCAAGTAAAGTATGGCGCAGTTTGATTGCAAACGTGGATGGAAGCGGACCAGAGACTCCTCCAAAAACAGGATGCAGACCGTAGCACAGGCTGCATCCTGGGTAAATACTACCAAAACAAATGTGTGAGAAATGGCTCGTGACGACAAAACAGAAACTACAACCACTAAAAATCTGATGCTGATCCACTTTTGTTTACATTTTGCGAAGAAGGTAATTGCGCTCATGTCTTCTTCAGAGGCTTTTATGTTGTTTTCCTCAGTAAGTTCTTCGAGCAGCGCCACCACAGGTGAGGGAGGAAACAGGAAGCAATTCGTTCAAATCGTTCAACACAGTGTGAAAGCTAACCAATCCAGTTGGAAGTGTAACAAACGTTGCATTCTTGGTCCCCAATCGAGCCGAGTCTGCTGGATTATCAGGTGTGAAAACGCCCTTAGATTGAGCAAGGAATTAACAGAAGGAAGGAGGAAGGCAAACGGACAGCTGAAAAATGAAATATGATGCGCAAAGGGGGTCGTGTACTCATGGGTCAGCCCTGCGAAGTCTGTTTGCTCAGCTCCCATCGGCGTCTCTGTGGAAGGAATCTTTCAGTAAACGAGCAGCGCAGGGTGGAGCTCCCAAAACCTCCCGGTGGCCGCAGCCCAAAGGTCGCTCCGGCTTGGCTGCTACGCACTGTTTTGTCTCCAGCCACCTTACTAAAAAAAACCAAAACAAGCAACAAAAAGATTAGTGGGACTGTTTTTGTGTTGTTGTTGTGGTGAAGGTGGCACAGGCTCCACCCAGTCCTGCTCCTCTGTAGCCTGAGAAGCCTCTGGGTGGTGGGGGGTCCGGAGCAGGGCGGAGAATTCCTGGATGCTGCCCCTCGGGCCCCAGCGGATGTTTAGAGCACACATTAGGTGTGACCAATGATGTCATTTTTTTTGTCTGTGTTATGAAATACCTTTCATAAAACAATGGCGTGTTGGGCTTATTAGAACTCTTTATTCCCGTATCCAAACAAACATTTGCTTTAAAGTTCTGCCGTGTGCAGGCATGGGAATGGGACATTTAAAGTACCACTGAATAGAAAACACCCAAAATTGAGAAAAAATAAATAAATTTTATTTACTTGTATTATCATTCCATGAAAAGTCAGTAGAAAGCCGTGAATCATGAAGGGATTCCTGCTTTTAGGACTTCATCTTATAGTTCCAAACTCGGATTGCTGACCACTGCAGGTAAGACACTGACTGCTTATAAATACTGCAACACAACAAAAAAAACGGGACAAGCACTTTTAATAGAGACTCTCTTGAAGCAGAGCTGCACCGCCATCTTGTGTCGGAGGGAGGTATTACATGCATTACATACATTATCATTGATAAATCTTAGGCTTCCCATTTATTCAATTAGAATGATCTCAATCTCATTCCTCCGACTTTCTCTTTTTCTCTCTCCCGAACAGATGAATGATATTATGCTGTACACCTACCCACAACAAGATGGAAAATACAGACTCAAAAACACACTGTCCCTGTCAGGGATGAAGGTAAGCGCATTTTTTCTGATGACTTATTTTCATTTATGCTTTCCTCAAACACACACACACTTGCCCACTGTTTTCCCCGTTTCGTATCACTGCTGCGCGCCCACAGGTGAGCAAACCCATAGTGGACAACGTGCTCAACTGCCTTCGGATCGAGGTGTCCGACGTCACGATCACTCTCTCTGCCAGGTGAGCGACGCCAGCAGCTGCAAGTTTCGGTTTATTTTTATTTCTCTTCTAGAGAAATGGCATTCCAGATTTTTTTTTTTTTTTTTAGTATTCCTACTGCGAGCGGTCATCGATTATTTATGTTAAGAGCAGAGAGCCGTGTGTGTGAGGAAGCAGTCACCCTGTATTTGTGCTTCAAGGCAAAAACGAAATAGTTTTCAGATCTTATTTTAGCAACTAGTAAAGTTAGCTTGGCTAGCATCTGTAAACAGAAGTCTCTGAGGATAGGACCTTTCTGCACAATGGAGACTTTCAAAAGGTTGCCATCATTTCCAAGTTCAGCACTCTCCATAAAATACAAAAGGATAAAAACTGGGCTGCAAAATGTTTAGCCTTCCGCTGAAAGTCAGAAACCTAAATGAGTCCAAAACATGATTTTTATGTTTAAAATATTTTTTGTGGGGTTTTTTTCTCAGTTCTGTAGGAGAGCGAGAGGATTGGTTCCACACTCTGAGTCGAGCCATCGCGGATCACGCTGCAGGACTCTGCACCTTTGGTGGTCCATGCAGTGAGGTAAAGTAGGAAATTCTTAAATAAAATCGTTTTCTGTATTACAAACATGCATTAACATCAAAATGATCAGTTAACTATTACAGACGAACAACCCTAAAGATAGTGGCAAAAAAAATGTAATTCATCTCTGGGTTATCTGTCAACTGGAATTAGCTAAATGACTTCTGTTGACTGGAGCGTTTGTAGCTGTAGCACGTGAGGATCATTCCAACGCTGTTCCAACAGGCCCGTGAGAAACTGTGGATGGCTCTCGGTGAGGCCGCGCCTGTGCTTGTGCCAGTTTCCCAGGTGATGATGTGCATGAACTGCACCACAGATTTCAGCCTCACGTTCAGACGACACCACTGCAATGCTTGTGGAAAGGTACGATACACTGCACTCTAAAGATCTTCATAAAAAAGAAAGAAAGGACGAGTTTTTATGCTTGTTATCTGAAAGATAAACATCAAATACTACTTTTTCTCTGCTGAGGCTGATGACATCACCCAAACTACTTGAAAACAAACAGCCATGTCCATGTTAGCATATGCTAACATTAAAGTGACATGGAGCCACATTAGCATTTCATTCTTTATTGGCTAAAAGCTCTGTTGTCACTTACAATTGTTGCGCTCAGTTCTTTTATAATTTTCGAATAGATGATGAACCTCCACTGCTCCAGCGGAGTAGCTGCTGTATGCTAACATTAGCATGCATCAATAAAACATGATATAAAGATACCATAGAAAATCAATTCTCCTTCTAAACACAATAGTGATATAATAGCTAAAATTACAACATCTGACAACATTTCGATCCGACATTTTGGCCCTAATTTCTCCTCATAACTGGCAGGAATTAACTTTTTAGTTAGTTTCAATAGCGTATTCTAGTTCAAAAAAACATTGAAAGAGGTTCACAGTAGAGATACAGGCTTTAATAAACAGCTCAGAAAGTAAGAGCATTGAAGTTTGTATTTTAGTGAGACATACTTTCTGTTGTAGCGCTCTGTTGGAGTGCAAATCTGCTTACAGCTTTTTTTCAAGAGATGCATCAGTGCTGTGGAAATTAACCACAACATTAATGGTTCATTTCTATCGATGCTCCTGTTTGAGCTCAGCCTATGTAGGAGATTATTAATGCTTTGATAATGAGCTGTGTAGGTTTGCAGTTATTTCCATTTTGTCCTGAGCATCTCACATAAAGCACGCTGATCCATTCCATGTGTTTGAGCAGGTGGTGTGTCGAGCTTGTTCCAGGAACAAATACCCTCTGAAGTACCTCAAGGACAGAATGGCCAAAGTGTGTGACCACTGCTCTGCTGAGCTCAGGAAAAGAGGTGACCCTTTGGTTTTTTTAAGGGAGAACAGAGTCAGTGGGACGTTGAATGTTGTGCACGTCTGCAGGCGGCAGCATATCGGGAGCGTGTGGTAACTCAAGCCCTCGGACTCATCGGGCCAGTCGGCCGCTCTCTGCTGTCTTCCAAAGCCTGCAGCCTCCCAGTCTGTGGAAGTCCAGGAAGAGCAGCTCCAACTTCAGCCAGGTGGGATAGAGATCACTGTTGTCTGTCCACTGTATGTACTTGTTAGATTATATGAAAATAGAGAATGTTCCCTGACCGGGAATCGAACCCGGGCCGCGGCGGTGAGAGCGCCGAATCCTAACCACTAGACCACCAGGGAGCTCTGGAGTTGAGTTCCTCCTCTGACGCCTGGGATGTCCGGCTCCCATGACAGCTGAGCTGAGCAGCTGCCAGCTGGGTTCATGTTAGCTCCCTGCCTTATTTCAAATGGGATATTTTAATGAAATGTTTGACAAAAGGTTTCAAAGTTGTTTTGTTTTCTATCTTGTTGGTCATAATATCATTTTTTGTTTAGTCCTGGCAACAAAAATGAGATCTGTGAAAACCCTTAAATGGTGTGTGTTAATTATTAGGTGTGATTAAATGTGAGTATAAAATGGCTGGAAATTTGTGGCTCTACTTACATTAACAGTTAATTTTAAAAAAAAAACACTTGTTTAGCAGCTAAAATTGTCTATTTAAGATATAATTTTGGCATTGAGGGTTTCATACAGAAAAGTGTCGATGTTCATCAGTTCCTTTATGTAGGCTCAATACAAAAACTACTCAGGTCGCACGTTGGACACCCCTAACGTAAAGCCATCCTACATAAAACACCCATTTCTAGTCTTTCACTTTAACGTTTGTGTGGTTTCTCTGCCGCGGCCCCGTCGTCGTCGCCAGGCGTCTCTCGGTGTGGATGGCTCCACCATGAGCGGCAGCCTGCAGCGCCGGAAGAAGAGCAAAAGGAAGTGGAAGAGGCTGTGGTTCCTCCTCAAAGATAAGGTGCTCTACACCTTCACAACCCGTGAGGTGAGGGGGCACAGAGTCTCCCGCACCAGCCCCAGAACACTCCTACCATCCCATTATCATTATACAAATCCATTCTGGCTCAGTCAAGAAGACATGCTCTCTTTCTTTGCAACATCTATTCCTCCCTCCTGTTGATGTCGGGGGCCATTTTTCAACCTTTCTTCAAGCTCTCTCGGTCTCACCGGTGAATCACTGGATTACTAATGGAGGGGATTCTCTGTGCTCTCTCTCTCTCTTTCGCTCTTTCTCCTCACAAATGCACAGGCTGTTTTTGTTGCACCGCTTTGTTCTTCTTGGAAAAAAAATAAAACACCTGCTGTTTTCTTCCAGCTCTTACCAGCAGCACTGCTCACCACACCTTGTGATTTTTGCACCACGTCTGACGGTTTTTTTAACTGTTTGTTTTGGTTTTTTTCTCTTTTTGGCTTCAGGATAAAGTGGCTTCGGAAAGTCTGCCTCTGCAGGGTTTCACCGTCAAGCTGACGGAGAAGCCGGACGGAGAAGAAAGCAGCAACGTGTTCCAGCTGTATCACAAGAAAACTCTCTACTACACCTTCAGAGCCGACGACCAGCACACGGCTCGCAGGTCCGAGGCGTGGAGGGGCTTGTTTCTGTAGATACGTTTATTTGCAGTCATTTCGAGTACATGACCCTGAAGCCGCATCGCTTTTTTGTTGATTAAAATAAATATTTAGCTGATTTAAAGTTATAGATTTACATATGGATATTTGTTTTTAAAATGCTAAATGTTTAATTTGTGTGTTTCAGATGGGTCAACGCCATCGAGGAGGCCACAGTTTTATAGCACCTGCTTGCCTTGGGCTAATACACCCTGCTGTGTGCAGCTGCTAGCACAACAAAACTACCTACTGACCAAGAAAGATTCAGCTAGTCTGATGTCAAATGGAAGAAAAACAAAATCACTGGATTCCTGAGAACGCTGCCCCCCGGTGGCAAGGAACTGAACTTGTCAGTCTGTGAAGAAGATGAGTTTTTGCATGATGAATTATAAACTCTTCAGGCAAAACAAAGTAGAAAAATAACCATGGGAGCCTTTTTCTTTTTAGAAGAAAGAAGAAGAAGCCTGAGACAGAAGCTATTTTCTTCTATGTTTCAACTTTTTACAACAAACCTGACTGTACAGATGTACCAGATTTTTTTTTGTAGATTTCTTCTTTGTATTTTAATCTCTAAAAACATCCAAAGGTTTTCACCTCTCTGCAGGAGAAAACTTTGCTTATTTCAAAGTTAAAAAAAAAATAATAATAAAAAAGCATCAGACTGGACCAGCAAAAAGTAAAAAGCAGCTGCACAGCAACATCCACACTTTGTAAACGAGGAACCATTTACCCCCATTTTACTTCTGGTTATGAATATAAATATGCCGAATATTACGGTGAAATATCGGATTTATTTGTATGAAGTTGGTGTCATGTGATACTCTGAGTAAGGGTTGTTCCTCACTGTATAAAGAAAATGTGTTTCATGTGAAGTTTTACTGAATTCATTGTAAAAACTAAAATATAACCCTCAGAATGCCTCCATATCAAAAGTATGTCAACAAACGTTATGAACTATGCTTTGAACTTCGTTTTGTAAGTTTCTACATGGTAACAAAATCTGATTGTTCTGAAGTGCCAACTCAGTTGAATGCAGTTACATTTGCTCTAATTATTATTATTATTATTATTATTATTATTATTATTATTATTATTATTATTATTATTATTGAATGTGCCTGAAATCAAATGTATTCCTTATCCTTTATATTATCACAGTACTGTATGAAAACATGTTTTTTTTTCTTTCCTTTTTTTTTATCAGTTACTGAAACGCAAACACAAGAATATAGTATTGTGACTTTTTTATTATTGAAGCATTTTTCTTTGTAAAGTATTATCGGCTGGAGTAAAGTGATCTGCCTTCATCAGAAGAAAGAACCATAGATTTATTTCATCTGCTGTAACTAACAGACATTCACATCTTTCATCATAAATAGATTTAGAAGCAGTTATCTGTAACACTTCAACCCGTCTCACAGCTTTATCTTTAAAACATGTTTGTTTTTTCAGTTTTTCTACCCATTTCCTTACATCAGTAGTCTTATAATGGATTGTATTTCCGTCATATAGGGCATTGTAAATGTTTGTGTACATAGAAGCATTATGAAATAAACAACTTTTAAAGGTGTACGGCATTGGGTTTTTTGCAGCATGAAGAGATTTGTTGCTTTGGTGAAATATGACCCAGTTGTGTATAATAGCATCACGTCTCTCTAACACAATGCCCACTTAAAAAAGTGGCATTTACCCTCCTGATGATAAATAAATGCCGGTGTGAGGCTGATGACCCTTACTATACTCATATATGCTATATGAGTATATCTTTCACCAGCAGGGGGCAGTTTTGGATCATCTGTTCATGGATATCTGAATTGGTTTCCTGTTCAGGTCATAGGCAGTCATCACCTGCAGTACAACACTCTGTAGCATCTGCATTAGGGATAAATTCAGATTGGTTGGTCCTGAAGCTAACAGCTAATCTGAGAGACTAAACACCAAACAGGCCTTAAAACAATCTTAAGAATATCAGCACTTAACGCAAACAGTGCTTTATAAACCTATAAACCATAATTCTCTTTGAACAGAATTATGGTTCTGTTGGTTATTGTTTTACACAGGAAATGGAAATACACAGAAGGGTACCTTTGAGTAGCCAATAAACCAAACACATTTTGAATGGCATGGGGAGAAATAATAACCTGACAAACTTGCCCGGCTGACATCAAACCTGTTTCTTTGTGGGGTAATGGTTAAAACTATGGCAACCCACAGGGCTTAACACTCGTGAACACTGTGTGTCTTAGTTTGGCGGAGCAACAGTTGGCACAACAAATGTTAAATATTAGGATGTATTTGTTCCATTAATATTTTCTTTACACAACAGATTCAAAGCCATCACTTTTGTTCTGCGTAAAACGCAGTTCCTTGGCAATGTGATCACATCTCCTGGCTTTTTTACATATGGCCTAAACAATACAACAGCTACAAATGGACAGTGTTGTATTTTAGTGGCGTTTTATCTAAGGGACAGACAAATGTAATGTAAAATAGCTTCAAGTAAGTCAATACTTTGTAGAGCCATCGTTTGTTGTGATGTATCCTTTTCATTGCCACTGTTGAACATCTAACATCTGACCTTTGACTCAGGCTGAATGTTACATGTTTGTACGCTTTGATCTGAACCAAACCGTTATAGTTTTGCTCTGAATGTTGAGTTCTGCTGTCCTGCTGAAAGGTGACTCTCCATCCCAGTCTCAAGGCTTCTGCAGCATCTTCCTGGTTTTCTTCCGGGATGTTTCTGTATTTAGTTTCATCCAGTGCACACACACTGGATGAAAAACACACCCTACCCATGCAGTTAGGGTGAAGTGCAGCTTCGTTTTCCCTCCACTCTTGGTGTTTTGCATGTAGGTCTTTGATTAGACTGTATCAGTTTAAACGAGTCTGAATACCTGAGCTACACTATTTATTTTCTTAAGTATTATATCCCTTCTACTTTCTGGTTATTGTGCTGTGTTTGCCACTTAAGCTTTTCATGAAACAGATTGAAGTTCCTGGGTGTAATGTGACGCAATGTGAAAAAGTTTGTGGGGTGTGAATACTTTTGCAAGTTACTTTGTTTGTAAAGCAAAATGTTTCACCAGGAGCCACTTGTTTTTGGGCCCCTAAAAAGCTACTTAAGACACATAAAAATATTTAGTTCATATTCAGACAGATTTTGTTTGTCCTTAAGTGACCTGAAAGTTGAATGCAAATGTAATGTAAACAAGCTTAAAGTAATTATATCCTACAGAGGAAAAACAAGATGTTTCCCAGATATGAATTCAGTTAGAAAATCTGCAGATCCTTGGCTGCCAGGGCTGGAAATACTTTCACTTTCACCAGCCTTATTTAAGTCTTGAAGTCATGTAAATTTTATGGAAATAAAACTGATGTGTCTTGCAAGCGAATAGACGACGACTGTTCACTTTGATGCAGATGTAATGTTGCCAAAAAATACAATTGTGAAGAAGAAAGCTATTTCAGTTATGCTAATCGGTCGTTTCTACAGCAGTGTGAAGCCATTGCATGAATATTTAAAGACGACAAAACATCACAAAAATATTTGGTCCAAAGGCCTCAAAGGCCTCTGATCAGCAGGTTTACTGAAGGCACACTGAATAAAACCAGCATTCGGAGCATCTAATCGATACATCTGAGACATTCCTCAGACTGAAATATGAGAGAAGCAGCTGAGGTCACAGCCATTGCATACAGATTTGAATTTAGCCAAGACGAGAGGATAAATACCCATGACAGTGAGATAGTGGGCTGAACAGAAAAGATTCAGCTCCATGATCCCAGGAGGGTCAGCGACCCGATACTTAAGGGAACAAAAGAAAGAAAGTAGGGGGGGATGGCAGGGGTAGCAGGCAAAACTTTTCATCTGCTTTAAGCTCCATGGTTTCTCTCTCTCTTTGTGTATATATAT